>PVIY010023957.1:0-38679 GCA_004026745.1 Myrmecophaga tridactyla | reverse complement strand
AGCTAAATTTTTTTTTTTTTAATGGGCAGGTACCAAGAATCGAACCTGGGCCTCCAACAGGCAAGAACTCTGCCTGCTGAGCCACCGTGTCTCACCCAACAGCTAATTATTATTTAAAGTGTTTTTTTTTCCCCTCATGGGCAGGTACTGGGAATCGAACCCAGGTCTCCTGCACAGCAGGCGAGAACTCTGCCACTGAGCCACAGTTGCCTGCCCTTAATATCTTTTAATATTGCTTTGTTTACAGTTCTTCTGAGGGTTAAAACTTTACCATTGTATATCTGAAAAGTATTTCACCTTTTTTTCCTCCTTTGTTTTTCAAGCATATATTTATTGAATATAGAATTATAGTTTCTAGCATTTTCTCTCTCAGTATCCTAGAGATGTTGTTTCAACATCTTTGAGTTGTGTTGTGTGTAATAAGATGTTTTATCTTTTTTCCTCAATATGTAGTATGTCTTTTTACTCTCAGGTTGCTTTTTAAAATTTTTTCTCTTTATCACTGATATCAAGCAATTTGATAATCATGTGCTTGGATTCCATTTTGTTTTGTTTTTATTCTTGGTATTTGTTGAGGTTTTTGGGTCTTTGAATGTATAGTTTTCATCAAATATTGAGAATTTTCATTTTTAATTTCTTCTATCAGGGATTAACACATGTAACTGATATCCATTGTCAAATGTTACATATATTTTGTCTTTTTAAAAGTTATTTGATATGGAGTATAAATTTGTAGCTTGATATATCTGCTTGGCTTGGACATAGAAGTTTAATCCATATGTACTTTTTGAAAATAATTTATTTTTAAAATATTTCAAACCTATGGAAAAGTTGCTAAATTGGTAAGACAGTACATAGAACTCCCCCTTACCCCATCACTCAGATTCTTCCCCATATGTTAGAAATGTATGATTTATCTCTCTTTTTCTCCTTTTGTCTTTCCCTCTCTCCCTCCCTCCCTCTCCTTCTCCCTCTCTGTATGTGTGTATGTGTGTGCCTATGTGTATTTTTATATATGCATTATTATAGTCTGTTTCTGACTGTTTTGAGGGAAGTTTGCAGGCATGAGGTGTATTTAACACAAATATACAGTAAGCATTTCATCATGTACATTTTCTCACACGAACATTCTTCTGCATAATCAGTAGATATCTTCCAAATCAAGAAAATAACATTAATATAACACTACCATCCAGTACACAGACCCCACTCAAATTTTACCTACTATATCAACAATGTTTCCTTTTCCTTTCCTGTTTAGTATATAACCCAGGATTATGTGTTGTGTTTAGTTATTTCTCTTCAGAGTCCTTCAATCTGGACATTTCTCAGTTTTTTGCTGTCTTTTATGTCCTTGAGAGTTTTCAATAGAACAGCCCCTATATTCTGTACATTCTGGTGACCCTCAACCTGTGCCCATCTGTGGTTTCCTTATCACTAAATTCACTTCATGCAGTCTTAGTAGTCCTACCACTTGGGATGGTGTGAACTTCTTAATGTACTGTCTGCAACACATCATTGTTCTATCACTGGGGATGCCAGCCTTGTTCAGCTTGTCATATTGGTGTCTGCCAAGTTTGTCCATATTGTCACTATCTTTGTCCATTCAATTGATCAATATTTTGTGAGAGGTCCTCCACGATTACTGGGTCAAGCTTTTGCCCACCAGCCTTAATATCCCTTTAGGAATCTTGCCTGAAGTAGTCCTTTCTATGCTGGTTGTCTGGAAAAGGAAGAGAAGGGCAAGGTAAGGGAAGGGTAAGTGATTTGAAAAGAGCAGATGGAAAGGAAAAGAATATGGAAAGTGGTGAGAAGATGAGAAAGAAAGCTAGGAAGAAAAGGGAAGATGGAATCCAAGAGGAAAGTATTGTTTTGAACTACTTCTAACTATCTCATATTAAAGGAAAATCAAATCAGCCTGGCAATAAAATTCTTCTCTTGCATTTACATTGAACTGATGAAGTCAAAGCCAGACTTTCTGCTTCAAGACAAAAAGCTCTGTTCTACAGTGCAATTAAAAGGCTTTAATCAGCAATATTCAGCAATAACTCTACTCAAGTGAAGTAAGAGTCAACATTTCTACCTTCTGTTATACAACTCTGATTAAGCATTCTCCTTTAAAATATTGTCTAAATAACTGTTATATATATTTAAAGATGAAAAGTAAGACATCTTGGCTGTTAGTTATAACAAAAGTTCTAGTCATCATTTTGAGGGACATTGGAATGTTAAGGGGCAATTGAGAAACAGATCAACATGTTATGTATGCTTATTATTACATATGAATCACCAGGTAATATAATAATATGGTCTATAACTTAGGGTTTGGGTCATGAATTTTAAGCACTAGTGGCATCAGTGTTAGGGGCAAATCAGTGTGCGGCTTTTTGGCCCCGATTGGTGAAGGTAGGAGAAAGCATAGGGTGAAGAAATACTCACTGAAGTCCATATAAGCTTCAATCATGCCGCTGTAATACCTCATTGAACTTCTGAACTACATGTTTCCATATCTATTATGTGGTTGCTTTATGGCAAAAACCTTATTCATGTTTATGTGCCTTATACTTAGCACATTTCATAGCCCATAGTATGAATTTAATACATAAAATTTGAAGAGATAAAAGAATAACTAAAACTTGTGGAATAGTGCTTGATAAATTAACAGGGCAGCATCTGGGACTGAGGTCAAAGAATAATTGGACAGTTCCCCTTGGATTTGTGGTTATGGCTGGCAGGAGAGGTTACTGGCAGCAATCACTCTAACAACTCTCAGAGTAAGTCTGCTACCTTTAAACTTCGATAAATTTTGCCTGCCTGCTTATTAGCTTGCTGCTTGCCTAGAGCTTCAGAATTTGAATTGCTTTTGATGGCCTGCGATCATGTTCCCTCAACAGCAGTCTCCTCAATGTCAGAGCCACCTTCTCCAGGATGAGGAGAGACCCTGAAAAGAGTGCAGACGTTCTTAGTGGCCCAGGCACCGTCAATTCTCCTTTCTGTTGCAACTACTCTGTGCCATACAGCATACAAAAGAAAAAAAGAGTTTTTAACTTTAAAATCTTCCCACAGATATTTCAGTGTTCATGTATTTGAACCTACAGGGCAAATATTTTGACATCAGCGACTAATGTTAATATACAGTCTAGAAAAGGAGTCCAAGAAAGGTAATAAATTTCAATAATCCTCAAATACATTTTTATTTTCTCCTTTACCAAATAGTAAAGACAATAAAAGGCAGACTCCAGATGTTCTCAGTAAAATGGCTTCTCGTTCCACTTGACTTTATTTTCCTTTGGCCACTCAGCTATCTGGATCATTTTGGGCAATTACACAATTTTCCTTGGCCTGCGTGGTCAAGAGCCAAAGGGAAAATGTTTGAAAGAAAAAAATAATAGACTTGCTCTATCTTTTCTTAGAAGGAACCAGAAAATGTCACTGAATGAGAAATGTTCTTGATGCAGAAGAATGCACCAAGAATGAGCATATTTACCATTCTTGATGACTATATCAAACCCATGCCATCATCAGCATTCAGTGCAGCAATAAGACCTGCAGGAAACCGTTCCATTTGTAAAAGGTCAAATATTGGTAGGCCTGGGCTTTTGAAATGAAGCAGAGAAAACAATTTCAAAGCTATTTACTACCCTGTGCTCTGACAGCTTTTGTCCTGGCTTCCAGTAAGAGAGATTTGCTTTTATAGTCACAATCCTTTAAGTAAATACAATGCTTGTGGCTACAAAAATGCATTTGATTGCTTTCTTTGAGTCATAAGGCTTTTATCTTGTTTCTAAAATCATAAAGCCCACTAGGCATTGCATTTTTCCAAGAGTATTGACTGATGACCCTCCTATACATTTAGGTAATCAGATAAGGGCATAGATGATGATAGAGTAACTTTGGTAATGCAGATAAGAATTTATAATACATGAAGGCTTTTTTACAATGAACGTAACATGCCTTTTGGAGGGTAGAAAAATTGTTGTTACTGTTTGGTTGTAATAGTTTGCATTTCTAATATACTTTCTTTCTAGGCATTAACAGAAATATGTTTAGAGGACCTTCGGCATTGTTTACAGAAAGAAACACATATCAGTATTTTTAAACTTGCTGTTATTTCTTCAGAATACTATGTTAAAATAAGAAGAGTAATAAATTAAAGCCAAAAGCAGCTTGTACAAAATCGGATATAGTTCTTATTAGAAATCAATGGTTGGAAAGCATTGTGGATTGGGTTCTCATAAAAGAAAAGCATGGAGGAAAATGTTTTAGGAAAATAGAAGCTGTTCACATTTAGATTTATTGCCATATTTAAAATAAATATCACAGTGTATTTATTTGGCAATCTTTTTAGAAATTTAAACAATTCACAGGACTATTATTTTAAGAGTATTATTACTACTCTCATTTTAAAGATGAGGAATTTAGATGATTATGTGACTTTTCTGAGGTCACTTTTATGGGGGGGTGCGAGGTCCAGGAATCAAACCCAAGTCTCCTGCATGGAAGGCAGGCATCTGAGGCCATATTTGATAGGAAAAAGATTTGCTGTCAAATAATGTGAAACAAGAAAAAAAAAAAGGGAAACAAAATGATGTATTTTCAAACTTTTGCCCTAGGCGTTTTGCTCTTGGTGTTTTCTTCATGTTTTCATATTGCTATAAATATAGTATAAACTTTTCTGAAATTCATTTAGTTGCTATGGGTCATTTTAGGCCAATGATTATCATGTGTTCCAAAATAGTCAACTCGTCCAACATATATTTCTCTACCTATTATGTAATAAGCTGTGTTAAGCTATGAGATAGTATGGTGAATAAGAAATACAAGATTCTTACTTCATGGTGTTCAAAGTCTTAGAAAGTAATTATAAGAGTAGAGAATTAAAAGACAGAGGAGATTGATGAGAAAAGCCAATAAGGCTAAAGCATAGGATTTAAGGTAGAGAAAAAGCATCAGATAAGACTCAAGAGTTTAAAACTGATCAAATTGCATTAAGACTTATCAAGTTAACACAAATGGCCATATTATCAAATCAGACTCATAAGATCAGCAATTAAATCCCAGCATCAAACTTTACTAATATTATGGATACAAGTAAATTCAAGGCACAAGCAAAGTAGGGAGAAGTTTGGGATCACCAAAGCCACTCTACAGGTCCTTCTTGCAGCATTAATATGTGCTCTTTGGCCCATATTTAAAGATAAATTATCTAAATGACACATATGATCATCATTTAGCACAAGGGAGTTGTTATGGTTATGGCACTTCCCCAGTGTATATTCCAATAATTATAGAATTTGTTCAACATGTTCCACAGGGTCATGTGCCATGAGAATCCAGAGTCTAAGTTTACCATAAACAATCCAATACAGACCCCGCACACCATACTGAAAGCATTCCATAGATAATGACTCTCCTACAAGTTAATTCCAATCATGTGCTGGACAGCAAATCTGTCATTAGCATACTTATAAGAAGATCTGGCCAGATCATCTCTTTCTGCTTGCAGGGAAATCCATGGTGTCTTTGTTTGCCAGAGCTACTATCACAAATACCACACAATGGATTAGCTTAAATGTATTGGCTCACAATTTTGAGGCTATAAGTCCCAAATAAAGATAAAATCAAGGCTATTATTTTATTTATTTATCTTTTTTGTTCACAGCAGCTTCATTTGCAATAGTCAATAACAGGAAAGAACCCAGATATCCATAGATGAATCAATAAACAAATAGTGGCGCATCCATTTGTGGATTAAAAAAAATTATTCATATAAGCACCATTCACGAATTTGAAAATAATTATGCACTATGAGGGGAACTAGAACCAGTCAATGATTACACTTATATGAATATAAGAATTATTTATTGAAATGGGGAAAATGAAAATTATTATCTGCAGGACGTTTGTGTCCAGATTAATTCTTTTTTGGTTATGTGCAAGGTAAAACTTCTAAGTAAGACTTAAGTATAGCTGTCTAATATGCCTTTATAGGACCCTTTTCCTTTCTCAATCTGCCAAATCTGGTGAGCATGTATGTGCTTGAGGAATAAAATAATCCATTTATTTTAGTTTAATCAGAAGAATTAGGAGAGAATATGTGCTGCAGAATTTATCATATAATGCAATCCCAATGCAAAGAAATTTCATTAGCTTGCTATTGAACTATCCTATGATGAAAAGCTGACAATATTTCAAATGAAAGGGACCAATATGCATTGATAGATTGACATGCTCATATAGTCCCTTAGTGTTTAAATATGAAAATGTTGGCAGAAGTGAAAATATTTTTAGCCCTAACTGATGACAATACCAATAATGATAATATCAATAATGATAATAACAATGTCTTGTATTCATAAAAGATTATATCATCAGAAGATAATTTTTACTTGTAGGAAGATATGTGTTTGTACTAATATACCCCTTGGTTAGCCAAGGGCATTTAGTTGAAAGGTTGCTTATTGAATTTAAGAATCAATATTTAGGAAGAGAAAAGAAGAAAGCGTTTGAATGTGAAGAGGATCAGTGCTTATTTTTTGTAATATTATTTTTAAACAATTGAACTTACTAAGTGAATGTAGGACTTTCAAGAATCACTTGTAAGTAAGAAGAAATTGCTATTTTACCTTTCTGAGTTAGGCAGTTCGAAAATTTGAGCCCATCTAATCAACAAGGGCTACTTGAAATGCAAGCGCAGAACATCAGTGATAATCCTGACTTTCAATAAATCACTAAGAATAAAAAAAAAACACTGCTAAAATGTAAAACAATTGTGAGACAAGATAACATTTCTACTTGTTACAATTATATGGATCTGCCTCATTGTCCTCCATTGTGAACAGTCCTAAAATGCCATCAGGTTTATGATTCTATAAATCTGGAAACGCCTTACAGTGAAATGATGATCATCTGTTTCTAAATTAAAATTGTATCATAACACTGCGGACTAATATCCACAATGATGTTACCCTTTATAAATGAAACATTAAACACAGAGGTAAGTCCTTCTCAGATTTGATGTCTCTAACAAAACTTTGCAGTTGAAGAATTTCATAGAGAGAAAGAGAATTTTTTTTTTTTTTACATTGGGAGATATATTAGAATGTAGTTGGCCTCTTGATGCAGTCTTGACTGCAAATATATTTGGAGATTCATGCCATCTCAGTTTTCATAATGGGAAAGGTGCAAAGAAGTCAGTCATTACATCTTAAAAATTAATAGCCTTTTCTATTAATTTTCTAAAATAAGATTTTTTTAATAAGTATTCTGATTCACACAATATATATAAAATGAGTTCATGTGAATTAAGGTAAATAGATGCTCTGACCAAGTCCGTGTCAGAAGAAAAATGTATTATACCAATAAGACCCGAGAAGACTACCATGGGGTCTTGTTTTCCATAGGACAATTGTTCCTACACAAACTGTTTGCTATAGTAAAATACTTCTGTATATGCCCTTTGGAAGTATATTCTGAGAAAAGATAATAGAGACTCCAGATGGAAAGATCTGACCTGCTCACTAGTCATCCCCTTTATCCAGCCCACCTGGCATGATACCTGAATGTATCGACATCATTGTCACTCTTCAGACCCTCCAGGGGTTGGGTCTGCTGTGTTTCATATTAATGAGAAGAAACACATTAGTGGGGAATCGTTGTTAAATTAATTCTTTACTAGGCAAAAGGTGTTTCTAATTTTAAAATAATATGTTTTTTAGATTATGGATGCTAGAAAGCATATTTGATTCCTTTCTCACTATAAAATATAGAATGCTCGTTACTGTTATAGATTTTTTTCTTCTATAGCAAGTATATCAAAATTATTTTATGGAAACTTTTATTATTGAATTATTCAAATCTTCCCAGGATAAATGATTTTATGATACAAATTAGAACAAAACCAAAATAGAAAATATGAGCATGTGAAACAACAAAGACGTTAAATTTCTAAGAAAAAATATTACTAGCTTCCCCTATCCAAACTTTACCCCATAAAATAATTTTCCTCTTGTAGTTTCTTTATAGCATTCTTAAATTTCAACTTTATAAGCTTAAGAAAAGTGCAGAGATAATTTCTGTCATTGCAGTCTAAGCTAATTTCTATGCTCTTACTAATTTTCTGTCTACTTGTATTATCAATTATTGAGAGAAAGGTGTTGAAATCTTCAACAATAATTTTGGATTTTTCTATTTATTTTTCAAGTCCATCAGTATTTGTTTTATATATTTTGAAGCTCCTTTATTAGCAATATAAACTTTTGGGGCTATTCTGTCTTCTTCATGAATTGACCAATTTATTATTTTGAAAAGACCCTTTTTATCCAAGTTACATTCTTTGCTCTGAAATCTAATTTTTCTGATATTAATATAGCCACTCAACTTTCTTTTCATTAGTGTTTTGGTATTTTTCCATCCTGTTTCTTCAAGACTATTTGGTTTTTATATTTAAAATGAATTTTTATATGCAGTATATAACCAGGTAATGTCTATTTGTACAATCTGGCAATCTCAGCCTTTTCATTGATGTGTTTAAATTCTTATATTTAATGTGATTATGGACATGTTTGAGTTTAATTCTATCACCTTGCTCTTTTATCCATTGGTACCAACTTTTCTTTCCCCCATCTTTTAATGCCTTCTTTTGGATTAATTGGATAGTATTTCATTTTTTATCTTTATTTTCTTTGTTGGCTTATTAGCTATAACTCTTGTTAATTTAGTGGTTGCTTTAGGATTTATAGTATATATGTTTGACTTATCACTGCCTACTTTAGAGTGATATTGTACAACTTCATGTATGGTATAAGAATCTTACAGTAATCTTCTTCTGTTTCCCTTTCTGGTTTTGTGCTGATGTCTTCATACATTTTAATTTTACATGTGCTCTGAACCGCAAAGTATCTTTTGAAGTGTTTTGAAAATGGGTACAGTGTATTTATCTATATAATTATTTTTAATTCCTTTTGTACATCTATATTTCCATCTGGTATTATTTTCCTTCAGTCTTAAGACTTTCCTTTGACATTTCTTATAGTCAAGTATATTGATGATAATTTTTTCAGCCTCAATATGGGTAAAAGAATTTCTAGTTCACCATATATTTTTTGTTTGTGTTTCTTTTTCTTTGCATGGGCAAACACCAGGGATTGAACCTGAGTCTCCAGCATGGCAGGTGAGAGAAAATTCTGTCACGGGAGCCACCGTCGCACCACCCTCACCAGATGTTTTGAAAGATGTTTTCCTTGGTAAAGAATTCTAAGTTGACAGAAATGTTTATCTTCCATACTGCAAAGATACTGGTCACTATTTGAGTTTGCTTTGTTTCTCACAAGAAATGTGCTGTTGTGCTCATCTTTGTTCTTCTATATCTTTTGTGTTTTATTTTCCCTCTGTCTAATCTTACAATTTTCTTTTTATGAACTGGTTTTAAGAAATTTGATTGTGATTTGCTTTGGTGTAGTATTCATGGTCTTTGTGGTTGTGGGATTTGTTCAGTGTCTAAGATTTGTGAGTCTCTAATTTTCATCAAATCTGAAATTTTGGGCTATCAATTCTTCAAATACTTTTTGTGTTCCTCCGTCCTTATCTATCCTTTCTTTCTGATACTGATTATACTCATATCAGCCACCTTGAAGCTTTCCTACTAACTGAGAAACTTTTTTTGTTAGTCTTATTCTCTCTGTTTTTCATTCTGGAAGATTTTCATTGTTATGTCTTCCCCAATATTTTCTGCAGTGTCTGCCATTAATCCTAAATAGTATGGCTTTCATCTTAGAAGTTGAAGTTTCCATCTCCAGAAGTTCAATTTAGGTCTTCTTTGTATCTTCCATTGTCTCTTCTAAATATGTTCACATTTCTTCTAGCTTCTTGAGCATATGGATTACAGATATAATAATCATTTTTGATGTCCTTATCAAATAAATCTATCACATGTGTCATTTCTGGCTTGAATTCGATAGACCAATTTTTCTTTTTATTTTGAGTTGTTTTTCTTCTCTATATACCTCGTAATTTTAAATTGGATGCCAGACATTGAGGACATTAGCTCTTTGAGTGCCACAAAATTTTCATTCCTATAAATGTTTTTTGAATTATACATTCACATACCATGTAATCATCCAATGTGTATGATCAATGGTTCACAATATCATCATGTTGCTGTGCATTTATCATCACAACCAACTACATGTTTTTGAACTTTGTTTTGGGGCACAGTTACTTTGGAAATATTTTTATTCTTCAGTATCTTGGTGAATTGAATTATGTACCCTAATTTAGGCATGCATTCCTGGGGATGTGAACCCATTGTAAAAAGGATGTCTTGAAGATGTTATTTTAGTTAAGATGTGGCCCAACTGAATGAGGTTGGATCTTGATCTAGATTAATGGAGACTTTATAAGGAGAGAGAAGCCAGAAGCTAGAGTCAGAGAAAGCCACAGGGGGAGCCGGAGTCAGAATGGAACCCACAAGTGGAAGGAGAGAACATTGCCATGGGGCACTAAGCAGGGATACAAGCCAAGGAACCCCAAAGATCATTGGCATCCAGCTCCAGAATGTTTCAGACTTTGGGGAGAAAGCATTGCCATACTAATGCTTTCGATTTTGGATTTCTCTTAGCCTCAAAACTGTGAGCCAATAAATTCCTGTATATTGTGTAGTGTTTGTCATAGCACCTCAAGCAAACTAAGACACTTGTCTTATTGTGTGGTATTTGTGGTGGCACTCAAGAAAACTAGGACACTTATCTTGATGAAAAGTAAGTGGCTCTGGTGCAGGGCTTAGTACGACTAATTATTTCCCAACATTAGGCAAAACCCTTCTAAATATTCTTCCGTGAATTATGAGCTTTTCTATTCTGACAAGTGGGAATAGTCACTATTTCTGGCCCTGTGTGAGCTTGGAAGATTATTCCTCCTAATCTTTTTGGGTAGTTCTTTGTGCTGCCTTGGATAGTTTCCATACAAGTGCTCATTGATCAGTACTCAATTGAATCAAGTATTCATGTGGGTCCCTTACTTATGTCTGGAGGTATCTCACTGTGTGCTGTCTTTTTCTGTGTACTCTTACCGCCTCTGCCTTCCTAGCTTCCTGGACGTCTAGGTTTGTCTACTCAACTCAGGGAAGTAGCCTGGCTCTACCTTGGTCTCTCTTTCCTACACTGCTGCCTGAAAATGTTTTCTAGATAATTATACTGGGACAGTCATAGGACTCATATCATTTGTTTCCTGTCTCTCTCCCTCAGGGATGACTGTCCCTTGTTGACATTGTTTCATATATTTTGTCTGTCTCTTTGTTTTTTTATTTTATTTATTTTTTTAGTTTTTTCAGTCAGGTGCGTGAATCCAGTTTCTGTTGCTCCATCTTGGCTTAAAGTTTATGAATGCTGTTATTCATTTTAAGAGTTTGAACTCAGTAAGTTTCATTGAATTATCTTGCATCATCTTCTCATGAATTCCTTTTCTTCTTAAAATACTGCATCATTTCTCCTCTTATCTCCTTGCTAACTAGAATGGAAAATATTTTTTATGCTTCTTTATAACACAGAGATAGAAACATGACTCTTCTTTCAGCAAAGTCATTTCTCTTAAAAATTTTATAACCAGGGAAAATATTTAGGGCTTACAATGAGTCAGATCCTCAGTTTGGCCATTCCACGTATGTTATTTACTTCAATGCAGTCTTAATAGTATAACTTCTATGGGCTTCATGATACTTCGCATTCCTTTGTTCCCGTACAGATTGCTTTTTCTCAATCATGCCTTTTGACTTTGTTTTTGTTTTGAATTTTTCAAATGATAAAATTGCTAAAGTATACTCAAATATTCATCAGATAGGATTGATTCTTTAAACCTCAGCGATTCTCAAAGCCATAAATGTGTAATTTTCCAAGACAGAATTTGTTATTCAGCACTTCCTAAACACATTTGACTGTGAATTTCTTTGCTGTTGTTATTGTTTGAGTATTTTAAAGAACTGCTAAAGTATATAATGGAAATATGCCCTTAGCAAATACTGCAAAAATCACAATTCTATGACATTCATTCCAAAATAATTGCCTTAGAAAATGTATCATCAGGTACTTAAACTGTGACTTTTTTTTTTTTTTAATTAACCTGGAAGACTCGTCCAAGTCAGAATGCTGAAGGATTGAAAAATAATTTATGTCTTTATGTTTTGTCAAGTGTATTGTTCACTAAGATGCTTTTCAAATAAATGTCAATAACAGAGTCATACAAATAAAATTAGAATTAGAAAGGGAAGCATGAGAATCATAGATACCAGGAATAAGAATTTTATTTTGTTAGTGAGGAAGTTAAGTTTTCTGTTTGAGCATTTTTCATGGTTGTGCTGGATGTAGAAATTATAGTATTTGAGTTAGAAGATGAGTAATTAATATATAATCCAAATTGATTTTCTTGGGTGATTTTTGTCTTTTAAGCTAATATTTGCAAATATTTCTATGCATCAAGGATATTAGCAATCATCTTTTCAGTATGTTATGAGATAGTTTAAAATTTTTGCATTTGTTGTTAATGTTGACATGAGAAACCCTAAGGTTTTAGGAATTACAATTTGGTCATTGATTTCCATCATGAACTGAATGTTTACTAGTGTTATATTTTGTAATAAAGCAACATTTAATGAGACTGCTTAATAAGTGGGCATTATGGTTAACTTAACATTGCCCATAAAACCTAAAAATATATTTCTCACTCAGAAAATTGGATTATATTTTCTAGAAAATGCAGTGAACTTATCTTAATTATGTATTTCTTTGATAACTAAGGGACCTGTCCAGTCTCAGATCCATCATTCTGAATGTAAGAGAACTCTACACAATATTTTTATATGAAGGAATAGGACATTAGATGGATGTATTTTTAATTACTGAGCAACACCTAGAAATATGCTTGTTTTTTGGTCGTGTGATTGAAGTCTTACCTGTAAAAATCAAATGTGGAAGAAATATGAGAAAATGAGTTTGACTGATTGATGATTCTGTTTTACTTTTGTCATAGAAGTATCATTGTGTTGCCTTATTATGGTCAAATCATAAGAAATAATTGTATAAAGGAAAAATGTTGTTTGTTAGTGTTGAATGTTAGTATAAAATGGTAGCTAGATAACTATCTAAGCTGACTATATCCATATACATATATCCATATGTATATATATCTTATCCTTATTGATAAGAGAAAGTCATACATAGAGTTGATATTTGAACTTGGAAACCCCTATTTTCCTCTTCACCTTGCTAATCCTTCTTCATCTGCTTTAAAGGCCACATGATCATAAAAAGCTCATAAAATAGAGATCTCTGTTAAAATGGATCATTTCTTTCAATACTGGGTGATCTTAATGATCATGAAATAGTATAAATATAAAAAATACCACCTCGCTAGAAAGCATGCTCTTTACAGATTTTTTCATAATATGGATTTAAAATTGCACTTATGAAATTTTAATCTACATCACTAAATATTTTCTTTTTTAGATTATTTTTTAGTCATTATTACTAAAGCAAATTTTGAAAAGTATCAGTTACTCACATTTTCCTATATTCTTTTGAGTCCCCACTATAAAATTGGAGAAGAGTCATCAATTTTTTTAACTTCTCTGTTTGTTTTCTAAAATTCCCACAAATCAAATTTGCTACTCTGCTTCATTGCTCAATATGGCCTCAGATTAATCTAGAGTGTCAATAAATCAAAAACTCCTTTATTCATGCACAAAGTACATACAATCAATTTTACCCACTGCTGAGTTTCTGGTATTATCAAATGCCTGATCTATCTTTGTGTATTTAATAAATAATTTATGAATATTATATTTTCTGGTCATTCATTATTTTGAAGTGCTCATGACCAATAGCAATATTGAAATATTTCAGACTGACAAAAATATCACTCTAGTTATTAATAGAATATAATGACCCTTACTTATAACTCATGCTTTTCTTAGATATAAATGTTAATTTATTGTTGGGGATATTATTTATCTAAATTATTATTTGGTATTATATCATCTATATTCTTCTGTAAGTGCTCTTTTTCTATTTTCTTTTTATGTTGAAAAAATTCAAACACAGAAAGATTGAAAGAATGGTAGACAGTAGTCC
Organism: Myrmecophaga tridactyla; assembly: GCA_004026745.1. NCBI lineage: Eukaryota > Metazoa > Chordata > Mammalia > Pilosa > Myrmecophagidae > Myrmecophaga > Myrmecophaga tridactyla. The sequence continues at coordinate 24,559 of PVIY010023957.1, read as the reverse complement.
CATATGTTTTTGCCCATTTTATGTTTCCTTGATCACTTTTTCTCTGTCTCTTGATAAATATGTGCATGGATAATTTTTGAACCAAATGAGAATATGCTGCAGACATTATGCCCCCTTATAAGTAAAAGCTAAATATACTTTTATACATAACCACAGTCCAATTAGTGGTGTACTGCAATCAATTTGAATTAGCTGTGAAATCTAAAATGTGCACATCTCTCTGCATCTTTCCTCGGTGATTTAACATTAGTAGCTTGAAATTGGCCTTTGTGGGAGTATTTACACCATAGAAATTGGTATGCGTTACAAATTAGGGCTTCCCCACCACTAACACCAGAGAGCCAGTTTATCAGCATACCGCTGAATCAGTCAGCAATTAACATTGCTGCATAACTCAGAGATCTCATTCAATTATTCAAACTCAATAATATCCTTTATAGTACAAAAACAAACAGAAAGTAACATTTTTTAGTTTTTTCCATCTAGAACCATATCTAGAATCATGTGTTTTCTTTTAGTTACCTTGTCTTTTTAGTATTCAGACTGGAACAATTCCTCAATTTTCCCTTGTCTTCTATAAATGTGATATTTTTGATGTGTTTGCCAACTTGTAATTTTCTCACACTTTGAATGTATCAGTTGTTTCTTCATGATTAGATTCAGTTTATGCATTTTTGTCAGGAACTCATAGGATTAATATTGTTCTTCTCAATGTTCTTAACAAGAGGCTTAAAATATATTGTTAATTTGTCTTATTATAATTAATTTACATTGTGGATATAATTTTCCAAAAATGTGTACTTGTGATATTAACTTTGATTACATGGTCAAGGTGTTGCCCATGAGGTTTCTAATTCTGGCTAACAAAGTTTGAGCATAAGTGACATGTGAAACTTTTAGGATGGAATAATTTAATTGCTAATCCAATATGTTCTAAAGCTTTATCTTTCCTTCTGGTCCAGCAAATAGTATATATAATAGCATATATACATGAGATTATTTTATTTCTTTATTCTAAACTCTTCAGTGGTTTTTAATCGCATTTATAGTAAAAACCAGAACCTTACATTTTCTCTCCTTCTACTACTCTGTCCCTCACACTCTGCTCAGGCTCCCTGACTGTCTTCTTCTTTTAATATGGCTAGAATACACACACCTCAGGGAAGTGCTTTTCCCTCTTCCTGGGTGACTTTTCTCTTAGACATCCACAGGGATTATTCTATCATTTATTTTAGCCTCAGATGGCATCTTAAGGCCTCCTCTGACCCCCTACATAAAATAGGCACCTCCATCCAACCCTCATTCCCTTCATTCCCTACACCTTATCCTGTTTCATTGTTGTTGTTGTTTTTTCCCGTGGCATTTATCACTAACTGGCTAACTTTATATTATCTTTATATATTTATTTTTTATCCCCCTCATATGGGAAACAGTGCCTAATTATGTTTGGAACATAGTCATGCTTAATGAATATTGGTATAAAGAATAAATTTCCTTTAACAAGCAGAACACTGTCAAAACCATCCAATAGGTAAAGAAAAAGCTGCATTTTATATGAATATGTTTTCTCAAAGGCTAATACATATTCCAGTGGGTTAATAAAATCATAGAAATGGATGTTCAATTAATAGTATATCAATAAAATCTAATTTATATTGTGTAATATAATTTTCCAAAAGTGTGTACTTAAATTATAGCTTTAAAACACTATAATATTTGTTATACTATGATCTTTTCAAATTGCAAGTGACCTATATTTATTTGCCTGCTTAATTAGATACTCTACTGTTCTATGTGTTAATTCATCAAAATAACATTTTCAGAGGCTGTCAAAATTATCGATTTACCTCATTTTACTTTTCTTGGTTCCCTGTCTCTTTAGTGCTCCCTCCCTTTATGTATAGAAAAACCATTAATTTGGTAAAGTTTTTCAGGGGTTACTAAAACCACAAGACTTTGACTTTAGTATACGTCATTACAACTCTAAAGCCCCAGCTTCCTATTTATTGATGGACATTACTGAACAGCAACTGTTGACTATGCTATCTGCATATTTTTCTTTTATCTGGAGCAGAAGTAAATAGAATTAATATTCTTCAATTGCCATTTTGTTCATAACTTTCTATCTTCAGTAGCTTTTTGAATATATACAATTTTTGAAAAGTTTTCCATCCAGTCAATGCTCCTTTTATTGACTTATGCTTAACCCTCAATTCACTGGAGCTTTATTTTCTATTTTCAAAAAATACTATTTATCTCTCTTGCCCCATAGCTATCATAGCAAATACAATGTATTTCATATATTTTCATCTGTACCAAAAATCTCTGAAGATTATAAATGAATGTCAATCACCATATGATACTATACTATTTAGATTTTTCCTGTGTGTGCCAGGACCATTCTCAGTAAAATTCCAGTGCTTTGAGTAGTGCTCCAGTCCCTGAATTCTACTCTGTTCTTTGGTGATCCTGTCCAGTCTCATAGTCTTAAAATAGTATCTACACGCTTCTAACTACCAATTTATGGGTCCAGCTCAGATCTCTCTCCTGAACCATCTGGACTAGTTTATCCAGCTGACAATTGGATGCCTCTACTTTGATGACTTGGAGGCATCAGGCACTTAACATATGCACAACTGAACTACTGTGTTCCCCTCCCAAACCTGCCCTATAGTCTTCACATCTCAGTTGATGGTAATGTTATCCTTTCATTTGTGCACGCCAAGATTTGTAGCTATCCTTGACTCCTTTTCACTCACTCTCTGTCTATACCCCACATCTAATATAGCACAAATTTTCTCATACTTACTGGTTTAAAACAGCAAAAAATTATCTTATTCTTGAAATCAGTAGTCTGAATTGGCTTTCACTGTACTAAAATCAAAGTGTCCGCTGGGCTGCACTCCTTCTGCCAGCTCTAGAGGAGAACCTGTTTTAACAATCCCATCTCACAATCCTTAACTTAATCACATTGGAAAGTCCCTTTTTCTATGTAAGGTAACTTTTTTGCAAGTATTGGAGACTAGACATTCATATCTTTCTGGGAGGTAATTTTTATCTCCAATACTCTCTAACTATTCAGACATACATAAAGAATTCAACTCTCTCTTACCCTCTCCACTGCTAGAAGATGTTCTAGCTGCCATTATTTATTACCCATAGCACTGAAGTAACTTCCAGATTTGTCTCTTTACTTCCCATAGAGTCTATTCTCAATCCAGAAACCTGAGTGATTCTGTGAAAACGTAAGTCTGATTGCCACTTATTTGCTGAGAACCCTTCAATAACTTTCCATTTTATTCATTAAATTCTTTTCTGAAAGTTTCTAAAAGATCTTCCCTTTTTCCTTTCTCCCCTTTACTCTCTATTTCCTATTATTTTCTTTCTCATTTGGCCATATTGACCTCCTTGTTTTTATAATACTCTTAATATAATCCACTTTAGGAGCTGGGCACTGACTGTTTTCTCTGCTTAGATTGTTCGTCTTCCAGATATTCACAAGTTTTAAACTTCTTTCATGTCTTTCCACAAGTATCTCCTTCTAATGAGGTCTTCTCTTTACTCCTGCTTAAAAATTTAACTCCCTCAACCCACTTTTCTTTTTCCCAACCCACTTTTGATTCACATTTTCATGACTTATTTTCACCATGAAATTTATCACTTACTCATATACCATATAATATGTTTGCTGTTTGTCTGATTCTCCTAATAAAATGTAAACTCTTCAAGAATGATATTTTTAATTGCATATGTGTGCATCTTTTATATATATATACATAGATAGATAGATAGATAGATAGATAGATAGATAGATAGATAGATAGATAGATAGATAGATGCATCCCAAGTTCTAGAATAGTACTTGGCATAAAATACATTATTAGCATATATTAATTTAACCAAATTAAATCTTCTTGAGTGGTGGTAGGTATTTTTTGCTCATTCAACAAGAATTGGGTATAGTTGCACAATGGCTGTTTACCTATCCAGACTATGGCCAATGTGCATTGTAAGTCTGCTATCAAATGGCCTTAACGCATATGGAAACTGGTAGCCAAGTATGGAAAAATAGAGTGTTGTTTTGTTTGTGTTTTCATTACTTCTATTGCCCTTATTTTCTCCAAATTTCTTGCTAGTATAGATGGGCATTATGAAATTTCTTTAGAAAGCCAAGAAAAGTTTATAATTACTAAATAAATTAAAAGAATCTTTAATCACTGGATGCCAAATCTATAAGGTTGCCTACCAATCATCTGACAACTAATAAACAAATTTTGCAAATAAGGTAACTAAGATCCAGAGAGTTGAGATTACTTCCCTAGGGCCACGGGATCATTAATAGTAGTGTTAGACATACATTCCAGCCCACCAACCCTACTGTTTTGCTCTTTCTTCTGTGATGCAGAAAAAAATTATGATCATATGTTTAGATCAGGGGGTCCTCAATTTAGTTAAGTACAAATAAAACCACACACATCTTGCAAAAGGATATAGAAAATATCCCCATATCAATAATCTGATATATAAATACACAATCAGATATACGGTGGCCAACAGGCTTATATATATACAATCCCATTGGCCATAGTTATCTATACATACAATGCAAAAGCATTTGTATAATTTTTTTCAAATCTTTGAGTTTATTAGCTCAATCCAGCCAGTTTATTTTGCAGGTATAAACTTGACATTTTTTTTCACACATATGGTTTTTTTACTTATCCAGTCAATGAAACAGATACGTATTTCACTGAAGACATTTACATATTTGAATTGTGTCCAGGATTGGTTGAAGATTCTGGGAGTAAGAGAGTTGAATTTATATCACTTAAAGGACATAAGCTCATATGATATGGAAGTCAAGCAGAGAGCATAAATGCATGGAGGACAACCAGGATATAAGGGGAACAAAATCCCCTGCATGTTATAATTAAGCTCAGCAGTTGCCTAGCTGCTCTACCTTTTTGCTTACTCTATTTTTTATCGAGGTGAAAGGTAAAAATGCACAAATTTAAATGTACAGTTTTAATAAACATATCTACCTGTTTAACTACCCTTATCTAGATCTAGAATTGTTTCTTTACCTCAGCAAATTCCCTTGTGCCCCTTCCAAGTCAGTTCCTACCACTACAAGACACATCCTCTGTTCTGATTTCTATTTCTATAAATGTTTTATTTGTTCTTGAACTTCATATAAATGGAATCATATAGTATTTACCCTTTTATTATACATGTGCTTGTCTGCCTCAATATTTTGTTCCTTTTTATTGCTGGGTAGCATTCCCTTCCATGACTATGCCATGATTTATCCATTCCTTTTTATAGACATTTAAGTTGTTTCCAGTCTTTTATTATTATGTATAAAACTACTATAAATATTCTTATACAATTATTCTTAGGGAAATATTTTCATTTCTCTTTAATAAATAGGCATAAAATTTCTGGATCAGAGAGAACATGCCAATCTTTTCTCTAAAGTGGTTGAAGTATTTTACGTAAGAGTTACATTCTCATCGACATTTGCATTGCTAATCATTTTGGTTTTAGTCCCTTTAATTGCGGTGAAGTGTAGCTTAAATTGCATTTCCTTGATGTTTAATTATGTTGAACAGTTTTATATTTGTTCATTGATTTTTCATACAATTCTTTTGTCCATTTTTTAGTTGAGTTGTTTGACTTCTTATAATTGAGTAATGGTTGTTCTTTACATACTCTGGACATAAATTATTTTTTAGATACATTCATTGAATATATTTTTTCCAAGTCTGTGGTTTCCCTGTTCATTTTCTCAATGATGTCTTTGGATAAGCAGAAGTTTTTTGTTTGTTTTCTGTTTATTTTAATTAATTTTGATGAGATCCATATCAACACTTTTTATATACTGAGACTCTTAGTGCTCTGCTTCAAATATCTTTTCAAGTATTCTTATGTATTTTTCTATGGTTTCTCTTAAAAGTTTGAGAGCTTAACTTTTTATGTTTAGGATTATAATCTATCTTAAGTTAATTTTCTTGTTTTTGTAAGAGGTAGAAGTTGTCAATTCGTTTTATTTTCTATATGTTCATCAACTGTACAAGCACCATTTGTTGGAAAAACTTTATTTTCCACCCCTGTTTAGTTTCTTTCCTGCTTTGTTTAACATTGCTTGACAACACAAGTGTAGAGAAGAGTTGCATTTTAAAACATTGTGTCGGCAACAAAATGGCTACATCTGGTCCAAAAACCACCATTATGTAACTTTAGCTTTAGTGGGCAAAGAGTTAATTTTCCTTTTTTTGAGTTCTCATTTTGAGTCAATAATGATGCCATTTATCAAAATGATTCCACATTGTGGAACCTTTTGTATGAATCAGTAGTTTATTCTTTTTAATTTCAGAGTAGAATTCCATCATATGGATATACCACCATTTGTTTATCAGTGGTCAACCTTTTAGCGTTGAATATTATTGGGATATATACTTTTCAATATATAAATTTTACATTGGTGATTTTTTACTGGTGATTAATGAGACATGTTTGGACTTGAACATTTTAGTTTCTATCAAATTCTTCTCACTCTTATTATTATTGCGATTCTCTAGATAAAGAAAGCTTTGAAATGTTGCAGTGTTTTTCTCAGATGGTAGAAATTTAATCACTCATGGTTATCAGAATTTGAAAATATGTACACATTGTCCAGTAATGTCAGAACCTATAGAGACAAACCAATAAGATCCCAGAGCATAACCAGACCCTAGGAATTAAAAATAGGAAAAAAGTAAAGAGTGGATGAAAGAAAGGAATGAAAGGAATGAAGGGAAGGAGGGAAGAAGGGAGGGAAGGAAGGAAGAGGGAAGGAAGGAAGGAAGAAGGAAGGAAGGAAGGAAGGAAGGAAGGAAGGAAGGAAGGGAGGGAGGAAGGGAGGAAAATAGGAAAGAAAGGGGTAAAGAAAAAATGGTGGAAGGTAGAAAGAAAGAGAGAAGAAACGAAAAGGGAAAGGACAACAAATAAATGTAGAGGAAGTACAAATAAGACATGGAGTGTTTAAACAAATGACTTTGAAAACTCTCTACAAGCTTGTGGTAAAAAAAAAAAAAAAAAAGAACCCTAATGTTATGTATTTTCCTATTCGGGCATTAGAAATGAAAAGAAAATATAACAGATACATTGAGAGGAATTCTACTACTTCAGGCTATCATGGTTAGAAAAAAGTTTATAACCTATTCCTTTTGTAAAAAGAATAGGTTTTTGGAAAGTTATCTACTAGTAAAACTAACATTTTAGCATTATCACACATATAAATCCATTTTTAACTACAATTCTAATATATATGTCTGAAATGTAAATGAAAGAAGCCAAATAATTTAATGCATGTCAAGGATTTAACAGTTAGTGGTGCCCAACACACAATGTACCGACAATATATTTTATTATTAGGAATAAAATTAGGCAATATCCCTTTCTTGTTCTACCAAATTCTTGGGATAGTATTTGACTAAAGCTCTTGGAGATGCTGTCACAAAATTGGCCTCTTGGAGCTTTACTGGAGCACTCTGGCACCCACTGAGGATTTTTTGCTTATCTTGGTCTCTTTTTGGCGTTTGCATGTGATAGAAACTGAGTGTGTGTATGTCTGTGTGTACATGCTGTTTTCATTTTATCTCTTCATCAAGCGTTTTGTGGTTGAGGGAAATCTAGGCCAATTGATTGAATAGCAATCTGTTCTCTTTCTGTAAATAAAGTCCATTTACTACCTTAAAAAAAAGTCGGGTTCAGGAAGTGATTATATATTATATTTAGAGATTATGTTAACAAGGGATATATTGGGACATAACAAGAATGTTTAAGTTTAGTCACCTGATAAAACTGAGCATTACCCCATGCATAGAAATGATTGAGATTTCTATGGTAGTTCAGTGGTAGAATTCTCGCCTGCCATATGGGAGACCCGGGTTTGATTCCTGGTCCATGCACTTCCCCCAAAACAAACAAGCAAGCAAGCAAACAACAACAAAAATTCAACAAATGGTGCTGCAATACTGGGATACTCACATGGAAACATAATGAAATGCTACCCTGCCATGCAGCGTACAAAAAAAAAAAAAAAGAAATGGATTGAAAGCCTTTTAAGTGCTTAACAGATCTTCCTTCCCCTTCTCATTCTTATTCTGACAGTAAAGTATCCTGTTCATTTCAATCCCTTATTTTGTTATTAAACAATGGCAACAACTAAACAAGGAAAGACAAAAGCCAGTTGTCAATTCTCTAGTAATATAGTATTAATACTTTAGTTTCCAAAGTGATTGAGCAACATGTACTTTAATTAATGTTAACCACCAATATTCAAAATAAAATTTTGCTTTCCTTTTTAAGGCACAAAGAATTGCTATTAAAGTTATTGTATCCCATTGTTGCTCTCTTGTGATAAGCCTCAGACAGTATGAATTGTTTTTGTGGTTAAAATAGGGCTTTGTCTAAAAATGTACATCTATTCATCTAATAGTATTGCACTTGGTAAATTACTTCTTCTACTTAAAAAATCTTGATTTTGTTCAAATTAGAGAAGGAATGTAATTCCTTACTTACTTAGCATAGTATATGCATAGTAATGGGAAAAAAAAAGCAATAGCCAAAAAACAGTTTTGTGTTGAGACTGTCTTGTTTTTTAAATTAACCTAGGAGAGAGACTTAATAGCAATTGCATAAGCTCCAAATTAATAAATTTAAATAAATTTTCAAGTTGAAATAATGGATCTGAAATTTTGCTTTTACCTTAAGCTATTCTCCTTTCTAAACTGAAACATTTCAATTATCATGGCCTGAAAAAAGATTCTCATTTATGTAAAACCCCGAATTCCAAAAGATAATACTTTAATTTCAGGGACATCACAAAAGCTTTACATCCTGAAATAAGCCAGAATCCTGTTTTCTTCTTTATCTAAATCGAAAACTTCTGCTTTTTATTCAGATTTATCCATATATTATCCCATCAGAATTTCTGCTGTCATATAATAATTTGAACAATAGATAGAGCCTTCTTTATTTATCTGGGGATCTCAGTTTTTCTGAAAGCTGAACTCCTTAGCATTATATTTTATTATTGCAAGTAAAACTCCAAGTAAAAATCCACTCAGTTTTCAAAGGATTGCCTAGGAGCTATATTTTTTACAGTTACATAGGAGCCTCAGTGTGATTTCCTCAGAACAAGAAACTCACCATGGCTGGGTGAATTGTATTTCCCCATAAGTACATTTTACTAACCTTTGTGTCAGGGCTGCTTCCTCGGCTCCAAGTATGGCAAGGATTAGTCTCATCTTGCAGCAATGGAAACTTGAATTCCATTGACACCAATTCATGGCCATTTTGTTGTCTGTAATATATGTGGTTAAAGGCTAACTGATTTTATTCTTACTTAATATTGCTTGCTTCTCTCTATTCAAGTCAAGTGCACAGAATTTGGTGCCTGTCTTTGCTCTGTGTTGGTTGTTTGCAGAATTCCTGGTTGTCCTTGTAGGTCGAAAGCAGTGAGCAGTAATCAGACTGCACCCCCACCCCACCCGCATACACCCCTTCCTAGAGTTTTGAGGACTAAAACTTCATAGACCTCCCTGGAACCGGCAAAGTGCACTGGTAGTCCCTGCTGCTGCCTGCCATGCAGCTGGGGGACAGGGTATGTAGCCACTGCTCAAAGGGTGAAATTCATTGGTATCAACCACAATTTATCAACCTTTTCCTCTAGCTCTTCCCTGGATGCTGCACAATGAGCCAGTAGATCCCAAGAGTTGCAAAATAATGGATTCAGACAGTTCATTCTAGTTCAGTAGTTATTTTGGTGGAAGCCCTGATTCCTGGAGCTTTCTACTCTGCCATCTTCCCTCTGATATTTTTATTTGTCTGTAGAAGTAATTCTCAAATCGTCTTGTCTGTGTCTGCCTTCCTGCAGAAGTTGTTTGCATATGAGTTTGTGAGTATATTAACTTTTGACTCATGGCTGAATTGCCAGATGATACCACATTTCTTTGTACCAGGGAGACAAGCCTCTCCTTGCACTTTATAGAAAAAACATTATTACCTACACTGAATGACTTATTTGTAATCATCGTCCCTTTGAATCTATGGATGGTTTTCCTGGGAGTCTATCTTAGGGATTTATTGTGCATACAAATCTGTTATATATGCCCACTGCAGGGATATGTAATTCAAAATAAGTAATTAAAAAAAGACAGATGCACTATCACAAAGAAAGAAATGTGTGCAAATGTTTATAGATTTAAACTTGTTTTTGCAAGACTTGAAGCTGAGAGATTTCTGATATCAAAGTGAGCTATAACAATTGTCTGAATGAGTTTGAATGCATGCTTTAAATCTTGAGTACACAGATGCCAGATGGGCACATGTCCATCTGTGTCTGGCTTGTCCACCTACTTTGTGATCTTCCACTATTGACCCTGAAATATATGAAATGTTCTGAGCAGGTAATTTTCTCTTTTTCTTTCATACAAAGTAGTTAAGTTCCATAGAATCACACAAATTAATAAAGTCAAGATGTGAGCCCAAACTTTATGTTTTGATAACACAATGTTGAATCTTAGATCTGAGTTCCTAGCTTGATCCACGATCTGAGTGGGTAAGTGCTACAGAAAAATAGCACATGTGAAGCAGCAAATATACTTTGACCATAAACTCCTTCACCTGGACATCAGTATTTTATAAACTGTTTACCTGGATTGAGATTCTTCCTTAGGACTTAGCCTTTGCAGAAAGGTCTTAGGTTCTGCACAACAGGGCTGCCCTGTTGTGTCAAGCTTTTCTCCGAATGGTTTTATGATATTCTCCTCTTGTATAATGTAAAGAATTTTCTGAGCACAAAAGATATATACACATTTGCCTATCTCTGGATAGATGAATATATGAAATAACATAATTGTTTGTATTGGAAAAGAGATCTTATTATAAAAATGGGTGCTCATATATGTGTAAGATAAAGGAACTCAAGAATTTCTTAGAGGAGGAAGAAAAATATTTGCTTTTAAAAAGAAAAATTTCTTCCACAGAAACTTCCAGCTCTGGAAGACTGAGTTAAGATAACAAAGGCCAATTGCTATGTGAGAAACAGGAAGAGAAACTAGAAAATAGGGACAATCAACAGTCATGAAAAGGCACAAATAAACTTTGTGAGCATTTTTTATATGTCTTGTTTTAATATGTAGTGTTAAATTATGTCCCCCAAAAGAGCGTGTTTAAATTCTAATCCCCAGAACCTGTGAATGTGAGCTTATTTGAAAATAGGGTCTATGCAGATATAAAATCAAATTAAGGTGAATTTAGGTTGGGGCCTAAATCCAGTTTGACTATAATAAGAGGATATTTAGACAGAGATGAAGACATACAGGTAGAATCATGCGACAATGGCGACAGACATTGGCATTATGCTGCCACAAGCCAAAAAACACCTGGGATCCCCAGAAGCTGGAAAAGACAAGGAAGAATGTATCACTAGAGCTTTTAGAGTGGGCATGACCCTGGCAAACCTTTATTTCATAATTCTACCTTCTGGACTGTAAAAGAATAAATTTCTCTTGTTTGAATCCACCCATTTTGGGGTAATTTGTTACAGCAGTCATAGGAAACCAAAATATAAAGTAAAATAAATACAGGAAGAATTATAGAATTATAAAATCTAATCATGTAATGTTTACATGTTATGTAAAGTAAATTCTCAAACAGTACAGACAAGTTTGATAATTGTGATTAAAAATAGTTATATATTTTCTTTCTGACCTTTGATCTTGCCATATTATGAAGTATTATGCAAAAGAAATATCAATGTTCGACTTGGTTTCCTTTTTTTAATTTGTTTCAACTTACTAAATTTCCAGCTTCCCTCACTGCTTTTATGAGTCAAATAAATGATCAACCCACTCAAATTCATGGAAATGTAAACGTATTTGATTAAATAAATTTATTTTTATTTATTTATTTTGTATGGGCAGGTACCGGAAATCGAACCCGGGTCTCTGGCATGGCAGGTGAGAACTCTGCCACTGAGCCACCATCGCACCATCCTCAAATAAATTTAATTATGACGTCTTAAAAAGATGTTGCTTTTGTGAACCTCAGACAATGCTTCAAGTGTTTTCTTGTTTTCATCAAGTGGGTAAAATTCTAAAGGTCATTTCTTTGGAAAATATCTGGTCTAAACAATAATTTCTTTGGAAAATATCTGGTCTAAACAATAATTTCCTTGTTTAGCAGTTTCAATTTAAATTTTAATTCCAATATAATTAATTGACTTTAAGATATTGGGCTAATATTAAAATTAGTTAATGAATGAGGATTAGGAATATTAAAATTATAAAGATAGAGACTCCAAAAGAACTGGGTCATCAAATGTGGTGGTTTGGAGAATTCACCTTGTTTATATTAAATATTTTGGCTATTTGTAAAATTCCAATTAAGTCACTAGCTTTAATGTGGTAAATGTATTAACATATGCTTTTTCCCTAAAGTCTGTGTCACTCTGGCAACTGCTTGCTGCAATCCTTGGGGTTCCTTGACTTGCATCTTGCATGGCAGTCTCTGTCCCCTGAGTTTTGCTCTTCTGGTTTCCATTGACTTCCAGGTTTCTAGCTCTTTGCTCCTCACACATTTTGGTTTTCTCTGACTTTGGCTCCAATTTCTTGTTGCTATAAGGCTTCCAGTAATATGACTCAAAACTCACCCTAATTCAGATGGCCACACTTTAATTAAAACTAACTTCTTCAAAAGGTCCTATTTATGCATGATACATGAGTTCACACCACAGCAACATAGATTAAGAGTAAGAACATGTTTTATTGGGGTACATAATTCAATCTACTAAAACCACAATATGGGAAAGTCTGTCAAATCAAATAAAGTGCTCATCCTTCCCTAGAATATATTATATAAATGGAAACTGTTATTAAAATGTGTATGTTTCAACAGTTACATAATTTTCAGGATGGATAAATGCATACTCATGTTCCTGTGCAAAAACTGGCAAAATGACTGCCAGTAAGTTGATATTTGTGTCATCTCATGCTTTAAAATATCCTTGTCAGTTTATGGTATTTGTGATGCAAAAATTTCCTGATGAGTTGGGAAGTTCTTAAATTTTGTCAATGTTTTCACTGTCCATGGTCTGTTCCTCCCCTCAGTCTAATCATTGACTAAAGTTCTATTAAATAGTTTAGCATTATGTTCCCAAAAAGGATTCTATAAGCCTCCAATCTTATATGGTTGGTCAGTATAGTAAATTAACCAGGATCCTTTAGAATTTAGTATTTTTTTCATATTTTCTAAGGCTCTCTGTATAAGTTATAGGTGAGAAATTGAGTGTGCTGGAAAAAAAAGTCAAAAGAATCAATAAATCAAAAGTCAAATATCCTCAGTAAGTATGGTGCAATGTACTCTTGACAGAAGATATTACCCATAGAATCTCATAGGTACAGGTTTCTCAGTGGAAGCTGAGGACACCATGGGGACATACCTGTCAGACTGTTCTGAGGAACCAAGTCAGGATTTCCAGCTATGCATTGTGATCGTATTATCAGTAGGCTCAAATTGGTGATCTGCTAATTCCAATCTGCAGACATGTTGAAGTTTCACTTGAGAAGCTTAAAAAAAATACATTGAGTCACCAGGAGATTTCAAATAAAAATACCAATTTCTGGTACTGTCTAATAAGGTGGAATATCTGTCATTGTTAGGAAGGCTGTCTCTCATGGCAAAAACAGCAATAACTAGGTAATGCTGCCTTATGTTCTTACACTTAATCTGCGTCCCTGTGAAGTCACATATAAATAGGACCTCATGAAGATGTTATTTATAGGTAAGGTGCGGCCAATTGAATTAGGGTGGGTCTTGATCCACATTACTGGAGATCTGATAAAGAGATAAAATCAGAAGTCAGAGTCAGAGAAAGCCTCATGAAGAGCGAACCAGAATCCTGGAAGTCAGTGGAAACCTGACGAACAGATTGTGCTGGTCTGAATTTGTTTTGTGCCCCAGAAATCTTATGTCTTTCAATCCATCTCAGTGGGTGCAGGCCTATTTGTAGGTAGGACCTTTTGTGTAGGTTGTTTCCAAGGAGATGTGACCTAGCAATTCAAGGTAGTTCTTAATCTCCTTGCTGGAGTCCTTTATAAGAGGATAAAAGGCAGAGACATGTTGTAGAAAGCTCAGAGAAGCTAGGAGAGAAATGCCCAGAGACATTTTGGAGAGGAAGACCACCAGACATTGCCACGTGCCTTCCCATGTGACAGCAGAACCCTGGATACCAGCAGCCTTTCCTAAGAGAAGGTTATCTTCCTATTTATGCCTTAATTTGTACTTTTTCATGGCCTTAGAGCTGTAAATTTGTAACCTAATAAATCGCCTTTGTAAAAGCTAACCATTTCTGGTATATTGAATGCTGGCAGCTTTAGAAAACCGAAATAGAGACACAGTGGAGAGAGATCACGTCATACCACGTGAGATGCAAGCCAAGAAACCTCAATAATTGCATCAAGCTGGTGCCCAAATGTTACCCTTTGTCTTGTCAACACCTTGATTTTTTACTTCTAGCCTCCAAAACCATAAGACAATAAATCCCTGCTGTTTTAATTGACCCATTATGTGGTATTTGTGAGTTGGGCAAACTAAGCCAGAAGGGGATGTACTTAACGGAAGCCCTGCTGGTCCAGTTCACTTATGTATGTTACCTACCTGGCCACCGTAGGCCTTTGGGTTTACAATCCCTAATTTCATTTTAATTGACCTTGGGTCTGGTGTTAAACATTTATTGAGTCTCTATTCAACACACAGGAAAGATTCAGAACAGAAAATATATATAATTAAAAGCTCATAGCTTCGATAGACATAATGAATCAATAATAGTGCAGGGTCATATTTCTAGACAATGAGCTTTCTAGCAATATTAAGAATGTGCTATATTAAAACTAAGAAGTCAAATCAATCAATCAAAACAAATTAGGTTGTAAAAGAACATCACAGCAGTGTTAGGAAAATACTAGCAGCAGTACAAAGATATGAAATCTTCTCTATGTCAGCATAATTTCATCAGAGACTAGGATGAAATCTTATAGTTATTCTTCAGATCACAGGCATTTTTACAGAACTCTTATAGTCAGGTGCTGTAGGCTGGAAACCACTTGTTGCCACAAGCCTGAAGGAAGTTAATTGAGTGTATTTGTAGGTGGATGAGAAAGAAGGTGAAGAACAGATAATTTAGCAGAATAATCTAAATCATAATCAGTCACTTTGAATTACAAATCACAGAAGAAGTTATGTATCAACATTTTAAAGCAGAACAAAACGTTTAGATACATCATAACATTTTGTGTATATGGAACCAGAGTTTTCATGGTATAGAATTATTTCTTATTCTTTGAAACAGAATTAATTTCAACTTTTGAATAATATCTTTTTCAAAATAAACTGTAGATACAATCAGTTACAAAGAAACACTTTAATTTCTGTTTGCAGATTAAATTCTGATAATCCCAGCTGTGAACCTGACATACTAATTTTTTTTTTTTTTTTTTTTTACGTGGGCAGGCACTGGGAATCGAACCCAGGTCCTCTGGCATGGCAGGCAAGCATTCTTGCCTGCTGAGCCACTGTGGCCCACCCATATTAATCTTATTAGAGCTCAGTTATCGTTATAGGAAAGACAACAGTTAAGTTTTTATTTTGATGGTTTCTTTCATCCAATATACAGCAACTAATCTTAAGACTATATTATGAAATCTATAACTAAAAAAATGAAAAGATGGATAAAAATAAATTCTGACATAGCAGTAGAATTATTCCTAAATGAAATATTTTTTCAAAGTGACCCATGAAGAACCTGGTTACCTTAATCCATTTCAAATAATTTACAGAATATTCCAAACTTATTTGAGAACTTTAGCAATTGAATGAGTAGTTAGTCCTTTTCTCACTTGAATCAAACATTTGAGCATGAATTAAATCACTCAGTTCTAAAAGCCATTTCCTCTGAAATTATCCATAAATCTTCCATGTCCTATGGTTGGGAAATGTAAATTTTAACAACTTCTTTTTTTTAAGGTCTTGAAATGAAACTATGTTGAATTTTTAATGGAATTCTAGGTTGGGTGTAACATCCATAATCCTTTGGGAAGCTACTTAAATGATTGCAAAAAAATTTTTGGATGAGACTTTCTGATATGTTGTCACATATGTATTATTAGTCACTCTAGTTCTGTCATTTCAAAGGAAAGAATCTTAATGCTTTCAGAATTAGGCCTTTAATCTTTTAGCAAAAATTTTCCCCTATTGCTAACGTGCTCTGTAACCTTGAGCAAATTTTTTACTTGGTTAGGCTTTCAGTTAACCCCACAAATAATTAAGATGATGGGTACTTAATGTTTAAGAGGGTCTCTGCAATTAATTATACATCAACATTTGATACCATGAATTTTTCAAACTATTAATTTTGAAATGATTTTAGATTTATTGAATAGTTACAATGAGAGTAAACACAGTTCCTGCATACCCTTCACTCAGCCTCCTATAATATGAATATCTTACATTAATATATTTATCAAAACTAAGACATTAACGTTAGGATATTAGGTCATTAAAACTTAGACTCTATTTAAAAAGCATCAGTTTTTCTATCAATGTCCTCTTTCTCTGTCAAGATCTAATGCCACAGATCCCACATTGCATTTCGTGGACATATCTCCATAGTCTCCTTTGATCTATGACAATTTCTCATCTTTCCTTGACTTTTATGATCTTGATACTTTTTAAGAGTACTGGTCAGGTATTTTTTTAAATGTCCCTCAATTTCTATGTCTGGTGATCTTTCATAATTAAACTGAGGTTTTGGATTTGGGAGTAGGATGCCATGGAGGTTATGGACCTTATCATTGCATCATTTCAGGGGTAACATGATGTCAACATGACTTTTCACTGGTGATGCCGAGTTTTGGCACTGTTTAGAGGGGTGTCTGTCAGGTTTCTCACTATAAAGTTGCTATATTTTTCTTTCCATACTCTATTTATTAGAAGTGAGTCACTAAGTCCACCCACACTGAAGGGGAAAGGAATTAAGCCACACCTCCTAGAAGAAAGTGTAACAAATAACTTATGTTAAAACCATCACAGTAATTAGCAAATTTTGGAAAGGTAAAATGAAGCTATGCAAATATATTGTTTCTCCTTAAAATTTTCCCTACTAATTTTAGCATTCAACAATAGATCTTGTCTATTATAGTTATTGCTGTGGTGTTCCATAGCTCTCCTCCCTCATTCCTTCAACAGGAATGAATTAATTGGAATTCTTCCAGAAGAAAGATTTGCCCCTTCTCTCTCACTTTATAAATTTATGAATTCATTTGTTTATATCAGTGTTCTAGTTCGTTAGCTGCCAGAATGCAATATACCAGAAATGGAATGGCTTTTAAATATGGGAATTTAATAAGTTGCTAGTTTACAGTTCTAAGGCTGAGAAAAATGTCCCAATTAAAACAAGTCTATAGAAATGTCCAATCAAAGGCATCCAGGGAAAGATACCTTGGTTCAAGAAAGCCGATGAAGTTCAGGGTTTCTCTTTCAAGTGAGAAGGTACATGGCAAGCACAGTCAAGGTTTCTTTCTCGGCTGGAAGGGCACATGGCAAACATGGCCTCATCTGTTGGCTTTCTCTCCTGGCTTCCTGTTTCATGAAGCTCCCAGGAGGCATTTTCCTTCTTCATCTCCAAAAGTTGCTGGCTGGTGGTTTCATCTCCAAAAGTTGCTCTTTGCTTCTCATGGCTATGTCGTTCTTCTCTGCTCTCTCAGAATCTCTTTCATTCTCCAAAATGTTTCTTCTTTTATAGGATTCCAGTAAACTAATTAAGACCCACCTGAATGGATGGAGACACATCTACACCTAATCCAGTTTAACAACCACTCTTGATTAAGTCACATCTTCAGGAAGATGATCTAATTACAGTTTCGAACATACAGTACTGAATAGGGATTAAAAGAAATGGCTGCCTTTACAAAATGGGATTAGGATTAAGATGTGGATTTTCTATGGTGCATACATGCTTTCAAACTGGCACAATCAGTGTGATCTCATGGATTTATTTTATTTTTTGCATTATAATCCAATAGTATAGATATAATAAGTATTGCTTAAGTTGTTTCAGCTTTTGTAATTGGGAAACTCCTTTAGTTGGCTCCTAGGTCTCTTTGACATGCACCATCCCTTTCTTTGGTTGTTTTTTTGTTTAGAGCACTTCCTTACTTTATGGTGCTACAAGATGATTCTCCAGGCTCATCTCTTATTTTTCTCTGCTTCTGCCACACTGTCAGCCATTTCTCCATGGAGCCCCAATTCCTCTTATTTATTTTTTATTATCAAACCAAAACAACATACAAACATGAACATTCTTAACATACAAATGTTCCATGCATGTGTACATGGCTCACAATATCATCATATAGTAGTATATTCATCACCATGATCACTTTTTAGGACATTTGCATCACTCCAGAAAAAGAGATAAAAGAAAAAAGAAAAAACTCATACATACCAAACCCCTTACCCCTCCTTCTCATTGATCACTAGTATTTCCATCTACTCAATATATTTTAACCTTTGTTCCCCTTATTTTTTTTCTATACCCCTTACCACTCCCTTTCATTTTTCACTAGTGCTTCAAGCTACTAAATTTATTTTAGCATTTCTTCTCCCTATTATTTAGTTTTAATTCATATTTTTTTACTTATCTGTCAATATCGTAGATGAAAGGAACATCAGACACAAGGTTTTCACAATCACATAGTCACATTGCGAAGCTGTATCATTATGCATTCACTTTCAAGAAACATGGCTACTGGAACACAGCTCTACAGTTTCAGCACTTCCCTCTAGACTCTCTAATATACCTTAAATTAAAAAGGGAATATCTATAAAATACATGAGAATAACCTCCAGGATAACCTCTCGACTCTGTTTGAAATCTCTCAGCCACTGACACTTTATTTTGTCTCATTTCTCTCTTGCCCCTTTCAGTCGAAAAGACTTTCTCAATCCTTGATGCTGATTCCCAGCTCATTCTAGGATTTCTGTCCCATGTTGCCAGGGAGGTTTAAACCTCTGGGAGTCATGTTCCACATAGAAATGGGGAGGGCAGTGAGTTTGCTTGTCATGTTGGCTGAGAGAGAGATAGGTCACATCTGAGCAACAAAAGAGGTTCTCTGGGAGTCTCTTAGGCTTAATTCTAAGTAGGCATAGCCTATCCTTTGCGGGGATGTTTCACATGAACAAACCCCAAGAATGAGTTCTCGGTCTTTTGATTTGGTTGTCCCCACTGCTTGCGAGAATATCAGGAATTCTCCAAGTAGGAAAGTTGAATTTTCCCCCTTTCTCACCGTTCCCCAAGGGGAATTTGCAAATACTTTTATATTCACTATTTAAATCAATCATCTATCTCTCCTTCTGGTTTCATTTGTGCCCGCAGCCCTCCTCCCTTTATCATTTGCACATTCAGCTTCATTGAGTGTACTAGCATTATTGTGCTACAATTAGGTAGTATTGTATATCCATTTCTGAATTTTTACAATCAGTCCTATTGCATAATCAGTATCCCTTCAGCTCCAATTACCCCAAATCTACCGTACTTCTATCTCCTGATGGCCTCTCTTTTTAACTGAAATTCTCCAAGTTCATCCATTATCGTTAGTTTATATCAGTGAAACCATACAGTATTTGTCCTTTTGTTTCTGGCTAATCTCACGCCGCATAATGTCCTCAAGGTCCATCCATGTTGTTACATGCTTCATTACTTTATTCTGCCTTACAGTTGTGTAATATTCCATTGTCTGTATATACCACAGCTAGTTTAGCCACTCATTTGTTGATGGACATTTGGGCTGTTTCCATTTCTTGGCAGTTGTAAAAATGCTGCTATAAACACTGGTGTGCAAATATCTGTTAGTGTCCTCGCCCTCATGTCCTCTGAATAGATACCTAGCAATGGTATTGCTGGATCATACAGCAATTCTATACTTAGCTTCCTGAGGAACCACCAAACTGAATTCCACAGTGGTGGTACCATTTTATATTCCCACCAACAATAGATAAGTGTGCCTCTTTCTCCACATCCTCTCCAGCACTTGTCATTTTCTGTTTTATTGATAATGGCCATTCTGGTGGGTGTGAGATGATATCTCATTGTGGTTTTGATTTGCATTTCCCTAATAGCCAGGGAAGTTGAGCATCTTTTCATGTGCCTTTTAGCCATTTGTATTTCCTCTTCTGAGAAGTGTCTGTTCATGTCTTTTGCCCATTTTGTTATTGGATTGTCTTTTTGTTGTTGAGTTGAACAAACACTTTATATATTCTGGATACTAGACCCTTATCTGATATATCGTTTCCAAATATTGTCTCCCATTGTGTAAGCTGTCTTTTTACTTTCTTGACAAAGTTCTTTGATGCACAAAAGTGTTTAATTTTGAGGAGTTCTCATTTATCTTTTTCTTTCTTCAATGCTCGTGCTTTGGGTGTAAGATCTAGGAACCCCTTCTTATTATAAGATTTATAAGATATTTGCCTACATTTTCTTCTAGAAGTTTTGATTTTAGATCTAATGTTTAGGTCTTTGACCCATTTTGAGTTAATTTTTGTATAGGGTGTGAGATATGGATACTCTTTCATTCTTTTGAATGTGGATATTCAGTTCTCCAAGCACCATTTAATGAAGAGACTGTTCTGTCCCAGGTAAGTTGGCTTGACTGCCTTATCAAAAATCAATAGTCCATAGATGAGAGGGTGTATATCTGAACAGTCTATCCAATTCCATTGCTCAGTATATCTATCTTTATACTATTACTATACTGTTTTGACCAATGTAATTTCATATTACACCTTAAAGTCAGGTAGTGTGAGACCTCCAATTTTTCTTTCTCAGGATATTTTTAGCTATTTGGGGCACACCGCCCTTCCAGATGAATTAGGTTATTGGTTTTTCTATTTCTGAAAAGTTTTGGGGATTTTAAATGGTATTGCATTGAATCTATAAATCGATTTAGGTAGAATTGACATCTTAACTATATTTAGTCTTCCAATCCATGAACATGATGTGCCCTTCCATTTATTTAGATCTTCTGTGATTTCTGTTAGCAATTTCTTGTAGTTTTCTTTGAATAGGTCTTTTGTATCCTCAGCTAAATTTATTCCTAAATATTTTATTCTTTTGTTTGCAATTGTAAATGGAATTTTTTTCTTGATTTCCCCCTCAGATTGCTCATTACTAGTGTATAGAAACACTACAGATTTTTGAGTGTTGGTCTTGTAACCTGCCACTTTGCTGTACTCATTTATTAGCTCTAGCAGTTTTTCTGTGGATTTTTTTAGGGGGGTTGACATATAGTATCATATCATCTGCAAACAATGAAAGTTTTACTTATTCCTTTGCAATTTTAATGGCTTCTGTATTAGTTAGGGTTCTCTAGAGACACAGAATCAATAGGAAACACTTGCAAATATAAAATTTATAAAAGTGTCTCACATAACTGTGGGAATGCAGAGTCCAAAATCCACAGGGCAGTCTATGAAGTTGATGATTCTGATGGAGGGTCTGGCCAAACTCCACAGGAGAGACTCACTGGCCGAAGCAGGAAGAGAGCCTGTCTCTTCTGAATCCTCCTTAAAAGGCTTCCAGTGATTAGATTAAGCATCACTCATTGTGATAGACACTCACCATGGCTGATTACAAATGGAATCAGCTGTGGATGCAGCTGACATGCTCATGATTTAATTCTATGAAATGTCCTCATCGCAACAGACAGGCCAGCACTTGCCCAACCAAACTAACAGCTACCACCACTTGGCCAAGTTGACACATGAACCTGACCATGACAGCTTGTATTTCTTTTTTCTTGTCTAATTGCTTTGGCTAGAACTTCCAACACAATGTTGAATAATGATGATGATAGTGGACATCCTTGCTTGTTCCTCATTTTAGGGGATAATTTTAGAGGATTTCCCCACTGAAGATAATGTTAGCTGTGGGTTTTTCATATATTCCCTTTATCATGTTAAGAAAGTTCCCTTCTATTCCTATCCCTTGAAGTGTTTTCAACAAGAAAGGATATTGAATTTTGTAAAAGGCCTTTTCTGCATCAATTGAGATGATCATATGGTTTTTCTGCTGATTTGTTGATATGGTGTATTACATTAATTGATTTTCTTAATTGAACCATCCTTGCATACCTGGGATGAATCCTACTTAGTCATGGTATATAATTCTTTTGATGTGTTGCTGGATTCGATTTGCTAGAATTTTGTTGAGGATTTTTGCATCTATACTCATTTGAAGATTGGTCTGTAATTTTCTTTTCTTGTAGTATCTTTGTCTGGCTTTGGTATGAGGGTGATGTTGGTTTCATAGAATGAATAAGGTAGCCTTCCCTCCTCTTCAATTTTTCTGAAGAGTTTGAGCAAGATTGGTACTAATTCTTTCTGAAATGTTTGGTAGAATTCACATGTGAAGCCATCTGGTCCTGGACTTTTCTTTTTTGGGAGCTTCTTGATGACTAATACAACTTCTTTACTTGTGATTGGTTTGTTGAGGTCGTCTATTTCTTCTCAAGTCAATGTTGGTTGTTCATGCCTTTCTAGGAAGTTGTTCATCTATGTTGTCTGGCTTATTAACATAAAGTTGTTCATGGTATCCTCTCATTAACTCCTTTATTTCTGCAGAGTCAGTTGTCATGTTTCCTCTTCCATTTCTGATTTTCTTTATTTGTATCCTCTCTCTTCTTCTTTTTGTTAACCTTGCTAAGGGTCCATAAATCTTTTTGATTTTCACATAGAACCAACTTCTGGTTTTGTTGATTTTCTCGATTGTTTTCATGTTCTCAATTTCATTTCTTTCTGCTTTAATCTTTGCTATTTCTTTCCTTTTGCTTGCTTTGGGGTTAGTTTTCTGTTCTTTCTCTAGTTCTTCCAAGTGAGCAGTTAATTCCTTGATTTTTGCTCTTTGTCCTTTGTCGATATAGGCATTTAGGGCAATAAATTTCCCTCTTAGCATCGCCTTTGCTGCATCCCATAAATTTTAATATGTTGTTTTCATTTTCACTTGCCTGGAGATATTTACTGATTTCTCTTGTAATTTTTTCATTGACCCACTGGTTGTTTAAGAGTGGGTTGTTTAGCCTCCATATATTTGTGAATTTTCTGGCTATGTCTATTATTGATTTCCAACTTCATTCCTTTATGATCTGTGAAAGTGCTTTGTATAATTCCAATCTTTTTAAATTTATTGAGACTTGGTTTGTGATCCCACCTATGGTCTATCCTTGAGAATAATCCATGAGCACTTGAGAAAAATGTGTACCCTACTGTTGTGGGGTGTTATGTTCTGTAAATGTCTTTTAAGTCTAATGTGTTTATTGTATTATTCAAATTCTCTGTTTCTTTATTGATCCTCTATCTAGATGTTCTGTCCATTGATGAGAGCAGGGAATTGAAGTCTCCAAGTATTATGGTAGACGTGTCTCTTTCTCTTTTCATTGTTTTCAGTGTTTGCCTCATGTATTTTGGAGCACTCTGACTCAGTGCATAAATATTTATGATTGTTATGTCTTCTTGTTGAATTCTTTTATTAATACATAGTGTCCTCCTTTGTCACTTTTAATTGTTTTACATTTGAAGTCTAATTTGTTGGATATTAGTATAGCTACTCATGCTTTTTCTGGTTGTTGTTTGCATGCAATATCTTTTCTCAACCTTTCACTTTCAACCTATGTTTTTCCTTGGGTCTAAAATGTGTCTCCTGTAGACAGCATATAGATGGGCCCTGGTTTTTAATACATTCTGCCAGTCTATGTCTTTTGATTGGGGAGTTTAATCCATTAACATTTTGTGTTATTACTGTAAGGGCAGTACTTTCTCCTCTCATTTTGCCTTTTGGATTTTATATGTCACATCTAATTTTTCTTCTTTTTACCATTAGTGATAGTCTTCATTTCTATGCTCTTCTCCACATCTCTCTCTCTCCTGTCTTTACCTATCTGTCTCTAGTGCTCCCTTTAGATTTCTTGCACAGCTGGTCTCTTGGTCACAAATTCTCAGTAATTTGTTCTCTAAAAATGTTTTAATTTCCCTCTCATTTTTGAAGGACAATTTTGCTGGATATAGAATTATTGGTTGGCAGTTTTTCTCTTTTAGTATCTTAAACATATCATACCACTGTCTTCTCACGTCCATGGTTTCTGCTGAGAAATCTACACAGAGTCTTATTGGACTTCCCTTGTATGTGATGGATTCCTTTTCTCTTGCTGCTTTCTAAATTCTCTTTCTCTTTGACATCTGACATTCTGATTAGTAAGTGTCTTGGGATATATCTATTTGGATCTATTCTGTTTGGGGTATGCTGCACTTCTTTGATCTGTAATTTGAAGTCTTTCATAAGAGTTGGGAAACTTTCAGTGATAATTTCCTCCATTAGTCTTTCTCATTCTTTTCCCTACTCTTCTCCTTCTAGGACACCCACAACATGTATATTCATGTGTTTCATGTTGTCATTCAATTCCCT
>PVIY010023956.1:0-38685 GCA_004026745.1 Myrmecophaga tridactyla | reverse complement strand
GGGGGGGGCTCAGAGAATGGAAGCATTGGAGAAAAAATAATTTTAGAGGCAAAACCATGGAGACTGAGGTCTGAAGTCAAGAATCCTTGGGCCAGGAGAGCGGACCCACACAAGCCCATGGAGAGGGTGAGTTTGCCCCAAAGGCAGAGAATGGGCCTTCCACTTCATTGCAGTGGAAGAGCCATGCCACCTCAGGCCTTGGAGAAGGTGAGGGACATTCCTTGGGGTTTGGGGAGAGCCTGGCTGCCAGCACATGGAGGGGTTGAGCATGTGCCCCCGAGAAGGCAGAGAGCCTGGGTGTGGCCCCAGTGCTTGGAGAGAGTGGAGCCTAGAAAAAGGTGGTCTCCCCAGTGTCCCCCAAGGTTGCACTTGGAGAGAGGCAGGCCTCTGCATAGGACCTTGGAAAGGGTGGGACTGCCGCTTTCAGGAGCCCTGAAGATGAATGACTCTAAGACTTTGAAATCTAATGGACTTTTCCCTGCAGGTTTTTGAAACTGCTTGGGTCCTGTGACCCCTGTGTTCCTTCCTCCCTATGGAAATGCGTATATGTGTCCCATGACTGTTCTTCCTTTGTATGTTGGCAGCAAATAACTTGTTATGTTTTCAGAGGTCCAGACAGAAGAGAATTTGCCTGAGCACAGAACATACTTGTACCTAACTTTGATGAAACTTTGTACTGGTTTTAATCTGTATTGCAATTGATTGTTACTGAAATGCTTCAAAGTTTTCTGATATTGTTATGAGATTAATGTATTTTGTATATGGGGACAACATGTCTTTTTTAGGGTCCAGAGGGTGGAATGTGCTAGTTTGAAAGGATGTGTGTCCCCTAAAAAAGCCATGTTTTAATCCTAATCCTATTTTGTAAAGGTAGCTGTTTCTTCTAATCCCTATTCAGCATTGTATGTTTGAAACTGTAATTAGGTCATCTCCCTGGAGATGTGATGTAATCAAGAGTGGTTGTTAAGATGGATTAGGGGATGACATGTTTCTACCCATTTGGGTGGGTCTTGATTAATTTCTGAAGTTCTATAAAAGAGGAAACATTTTGGAGAATAAAAGATTCAGAGAGAGCAGAGAATGCTGCAGTATCACAAAGCAGAGAGTCCACGAGCCAGTGACCTTTGGAGATGAAGAAGGAAAATGCCTCCCAGGGAGCTTCATGAAACCAGAAGCCAGGAGAGAAGAAGCTAACAGATGATGCCATGTTTGCCATGTGTCCTTCCAGATGAGAGAGGAACCCTGACCGTGTTCACCATGTGCCTTTCCAGATGAGAGAGAAACTCTGTGCTTGCCATGTGCCCTTCCACTTGAGAAACAAACCCTGAACTTCATCGGCCTTCTTGAACCAAGATATCTCCCTGGATGCCTTAGGTTGGACATTCCTATAGACTTGTTTAAATTGGGACATTTCCTCGGTCTTAGAACTGTAAACTAACAACTTATTAAATTCTCCTTTTTAAAAGGCATTCTGTTTCTGGTATATTGCATTTCAGCAGCTAGCAAACTAGAACACTCCTCCATTTACTCATGTATGAATTTATTCATCCCCTCACATCAATTCTTGAATTCAATCATTTTCCTTTATTGAATTTGTTTACTGAGTTTATACCTATAGAAGGAAAAACCTAGAAGACACAGCTATATAGTTCAATCAACCAAAATCTACTGCTAGGGATTCACCCTTCTCAGTGTCAAAGAGTCTGACACCTTTTTGGTCCCTCTGACTTGGTGAGAAACACCACCACTGACTTAGCTGTACAGACAGGTGGGAGCATTGCTTTGCACTTACCACATTTAGTCTATTACCAAATCCCAAAGATTATGTTAAATATCTCAAAAATCCAGATCCTTCTCTCTCAATTCTCTGCTACTCCCTTGGCTCAGAATATCCTCTTCTATTACATGAATTATTATAAGAGCTTAACTGGTCTTCTTAATACCAGTCTTTCCATGCTCGTCCACTTTCCAAAGTGTGAGATTTAGAAAATAAAAATTGTATAGTGTCAATCCCTCACTGAACAGCTTTTCAATAGCTATTTATTCCCCTGACTGTAAAGCTGTTACTCCAAAACAATGTATAATTCCCTTCAGGATCTGCGTCTTTTTACCCCCACAGCATATTATCTCAACACTTCCATCCTATTTTATGCCCACAGTCATAGAGAAGATTTATTATAAAGCAGAAAGTCCATTCATTTGTTCTGGTATTCCTTTTGTCTTGGATATTCCCCTTCTGTTTCCTTGTAACACCTCTCTTCACTTCTTCAATCTTTGCCTGGTTAGTTTTCAATCATCATTTACTTTGTAACTCAGACATTACTTCTGGCTTGGATTGAGATGGGTCTCTGCTTACATGCTTCCTTATAGCTCTATGCATCCTCTGACATACCACTTACCACATACCTCGCACTCTGGACTCAGTTCCATGAGGCAGAGGCCATGTCTAAATATTTTTTGTCACTGAATGAGCAGTGTCTGACATGTAGTAGGTGCTGAGTAATATTTGCCAACTTAAGAAACTTCTCTGAACCTAGGAATTTTGTGGAATTCAAGTCTAGATTGGAGAGTTTCAGATAAATGTATATACATATCACACATATGCATACAAGCACCCCACATGCACCATGGCTCTTCCTCTCACTCTTGCATTTTATGTACTATGCACAGGAAATGTAGAAAGGGTGCTGTATAAGCACAT
Source organism: Myrmecophaga tridactyla (assembly GCA_004026745.1). Classification (NCBI taxonomy): domain Eukaryota; kingdom Metazoa; phylum Chordata; class Mammalia; order Pilosa; family Myrmecophagidae; genus Myrmecophaga; species Myrmecophaga tridactyla. The sequence continues at coordinate 35,984 of PVIY010023956.1, read as the reverse complement.
GGATTGGATTGCCCAAATTATTCAACAGACCGTTAATCCTACATGCTCGAGGTGATAAATGTTAGAAAATGTGAGACAATCCTTTTTAGTATCCAGAGAGATCTGGAAACAGTTGTAACTATGTATCAGACTGTAAAAATGCCATTATCATTTAGACAATGCTGCAATTCTATACAATAGGCTTTCCCTGCATCACAAAGTTTTTCCCCCATTATTCCCTTCACTTCCTATGTTCTTGTTCTGACTACTCAACCCTCTCTCTTTTTTTCTCTTCTTCTTCCTTCTTATTTCTTTTGTATTTATTTTTGACACCTTTCACTACTGCCTCCTTTTTACCTATACAGATTCTGTCATCCTCCCTGCCATTGCTTTTCTTTCCCATCCTCTCCATCTCCCCCACCCCACATTGTGTTTCTGCTTTGGTGATACTTCGTGTCTTTCTTCTCTTCCCATTTACGTTCTCTTCTCTGTCTTTTTCCTCTAGTATTGGCAATATCTGACTGTGTGTTATGTATGTGAGTGCTGTGTGGACTGTGTGTGTGCATGTGTGGTGTGTGTGTGTGCAGTGTGTATGAGTGTGTGTACGTGGTGAGCATATGTGGTGTGCCTGTGGTTGTGGTCTGTGTGTGTGTGTGGTATGTGTGGTGGATGGGTGTATGTGTGTGGGTGCATGTGTGTTTAGGGGTGAGTTGCCTGTGGGCTGCCCTGTACTGCAGCATTCTCCCATGCAGCCCTGTTTATTCTAGATCAGCATCCATATGACTCACAGGCAGAGAAAGCAGTTGAAATTCCATAGATAAGCAAATAATTCTTGGCAATTTCAAAATGAAAGCAACTGCACTGCCAAAAGGCTTCTGTTTACCACACAAAACAAATGTTGTTACTATTTCAATTCCAAAAAAGCATCTTAAATGCATCCTTTCACAAGAACATTGTTCTAGCCTCTATGTCTAATTAGATGTAAAGAAAATCTTTTGTTTTTGTTATACAATTTAGACTTGGCTAATAACCAGAGATAAATAATAGTTTTCCCCTGCTGGGTTCTGTAGCAACACTATTCTGAATAAAATAAGTGCACATGTGCAGTACAAACCCAGTGAAAGGCCGTTTTTCCTATGCTCCTTTTTTGTTTTATCTCATCCTGTTTACTTTCACCTCACAAGAATCCTCTTTTATTTTATTTTTTCCAAGAGTTTTGCAGCATGGTTTCCATAAATATTTTCAGGAAAATATCCTATATATTTCTCCATTCTTCCATTTTTTATGTCTTCACCAAGAACATGCCATGAATCTATTGGCCTCTTTCGTTGTAGCCGAATTACTTGGCTGGGGCTGGATGGGATGAGGGCAGGAGGTGAAGGCATCGGAATCGAGAGGTGATTGGTTTATGCTGTATTGGCAAGTAAAGGGTTTTCTTTTTTTCTCATATGCACAATTCCTTCCACCCCACCCCCAGACCCCACTCCCCAACCAAGGTAAATTTGTCCAGCTGAGATTTATTTCCTCAGGATGCTATTTGTTCTCTTTGCAGAAACAATTTTGCTTTTGACATAAGCCACACATTGTGTCTGCTCTGAACGCAGGTAGCATCTTTAGTTTTCTACCTACTTGTTCTTGCTACTCTGGCATTCAGATAAGGTTAAGATGGCTAATACATGCGAACCCCAAAGCCCCTGCAACAACTGCCACCCAGAGCTCAGGCAAACAGTACATTTTAGCACACAGCTAAAAGTCAGGAGACCTGGGTTTGGTTCTGCCTTGACCATGGACTTCCATTTGGCCTTGAGCAAATCCCTTAACTGTTCTGTGTCTTTAAACCTTTATCTGTTTTACCTCATTTGCATTCTTAATATGGAATCAAATGAGAGTATATGCCTGACATTTTTGAAGAGAAAAATTAAGTACTCTTTTTAACGTAACTTAAAATTTATACTTCTGTAAGAGTAAAATGTGCATGTTATTTGACCCTCTGTCAATCCCAAAATAAGTTCATTTCCACTCAGGTGAGCACACTCCTTTGAGAAAAAAATAAACTGAACATGGATTGTGTGTCAGCCTCCATGTCAGGCCCTCTCCATTGTTTCTGGATTGTCTGCTCACAGCAATATATATATATATATATATATATATATATATATATATATATATATATATATATATATTTAACTTTCTTATTGTATAGTATTACATATATACAAAGCAAAGAAATAAAAAAGCAATAGTTTTCAAAGCACTCTTCAACAAGTAGTTACAGGACAGATCCCAGAGTTTGTCATGGGCTACCATGGCTCTCAGATTTTTCCTCCTAGCTGTTCCAGAATATAGGAGGCTAGAGGGCTTAAATACTTTTTTATCATCACAATTGACTATCTTCCCTATAACTCCACCATCACTTTTGATCTTTCTATACATCTCTTTAGGGGTATCTGGGCTATGGTGATTCTAACTTTTTCATGTTGGAAGGCTCTATCACTAATATGGGGTAAGGAGATGGAACTAGCTGATGTTCTGGAGAGGCTGGGCCCTCTAGGTTTCAGGACTTATCTGGTCCAGGGACCCATCTGGAGGTTGTAGGCTTCTGGAAAGTTTCCCTGGTGCATGGAGCCCTTGTGGAATCTTATATATTCCTTGTGGAATCTTATATAATGCCCTAGATGTTCTTTAGGATTGGCTAGAATGGTCCCTGGTTGGGGGTTGACAGGTTATGATAGGTAGCAGTGTCTAACTGAAGCTTGCATAACAGCAACCTTCAGAGTATCCTCTCAACTCCATTTGAACTCTCTCTGTCACTGATGCTTTATTAGTTACACTTCTTTTCCCCCTTTTGATCAAGATGCAATTGTTGATCCCATGGTGCCAGGGCCAGATTCATCCCTGGGAGTCATTTCCCACGTTGCTATGGAGATTTTTCATCCCTGGATTTCAGGTCCCATGTAGGGGGAATGGCAATGATTTCATTTGCCCAGTTGGGCTTAGAGAGAGTGAGGCCACATCTGAGCAACAAAAAGAGTCCTCCAAAAGTAACTCTTAGGCACACCTATAGGTAGGCTAAGCTTCTCTGCTATATACATAAGCTTCACATGAGTAAGCCTTAAGATAAGGGTATGGCCTATTGATTTGGGTGTCCCTAAAGTTTGACACAGTCAGGGGATTTCCTTCTGGTAAAGTTTAATAGTTCCGTATTTTTTCTTCTATCCCTCAAGGAACTTTGCCAACACTTTTTGATTATTTGCTTAATATACTCTTGGGTGAATCCAGGCAATTCATTAAGCTATTCAGGATTAAGGACCTTTCTTATTGTGGGCTCCCTGTATTTCATTTGTTCAAATGAGCTATACAGGTAGGTTGAGTTCGATTGTGTGCTACAGAAAATTTTGGTTCCCAGCCAAATAAACCTTTCTTCCTTTGGTCTCAAAGAGTATGCGTGGTTCTAAAATATAGACATTGTCTTCCTTACCCTGGGGTTTTGAATTACTTTAACCCCAACCTGATTGACTTCATTCTTTTCTGTAAATATCAGGTTTTATGTATATATATAAACAGCCTCTCGAAATCCAGAAATAATAATTACCACTCTGGACTAAATGTGTCTGCTGTAGAAGCTTGCAATCTAGGCCCCTGTTTTCTTGTAAGCATTTTCTAAAAGAGACCATACAATTGTTGTTCTTTTGTTTCTGGCTTATTTTATCTCACCAAATTACCCACACATTCACTCATATCATTGCATGCCTCACGACTTCATTCCTTTTTTGTAGCAACACAGCATTCATTCATAAGTATACATCATTTTTCGCCAATGTACTTCTCAGTCAGTGCATCCTTCAGCCACCTGAAATCATCAGAGATCATGTATAATGCCCAAAGTCCACAGTCCATCAACACTCTCAATTTTAGATAATTTCATGGTTCCCAAGAGAAAGAAAACCAATAAACGTACCCTTGCCAAACAGCAAATCTAAACCTCATCTAAACTCTTGTCCTCTCCCCATTATTTACCTCTGTTGTTGCTGTGGTAGTGTTGATGTTTTCCTTCTAAACATAGCCCATAGCGTGCAATAGCAGTTTTCCCCCTGTACCCTGGGCTTAACCACTCCTTGCACATGAATCATACCTTTGAAGTAGTTCTCACAAGCCCTAAGTTACATTGCTAGTGGTAGTCAGCAGAACATGTGGGTCTTTAGAACCCCTTTCAATCTTGTTGATCTTCAACATGGCAATAGTACTTATAGATCCACTAGGGAACTGCCTTCACTTCTGTCTTTTCCCTTACATTGGAATTCAACCTCATTGGCGAAGCATTCACCCATCTCTAGCTTCTGTGTATCTCTAAGTCCCCTATTTTCTGCATTAAAAATCTCTGATTTTACCTTTTCCATGGTCATAAAAGTGGAATCATGGAGTATCTATCCTTTTGTGTCTGGCTTATTTCATTCAGCATTATGTCCTCAAGGCTCATCCTCTTGTCATATGCTTCAGGACATCATTTTGTCTTACTGCTGCATAATATTCCATCATATGTATATACTACATTTTGTTAATTCACTTGTCTGTTGATGGGCATTTGGTTTGTTTCCATATTTTGGCAATTGTGAATAATGCTGCTATGAACAACGATGTGCAAACGTCTGTTTGTATCATTGCTTTCAGCTCTTCTGGGTATACACTAAGTAGTGCTATTGCTGGGTCAGGGCAACTAAATATTTAGTTTCCTAAGGAACCACCAAACCATCTTCCATAGTGGCTACACCATTATATATTCCCAACAGCAGTGTATAAGTGTCCCAATTTCTCCACATCCTCTCCAGCATTTATAGTTTCCTGTTTGTTTAATAGTAGCCATTCTTATAGGTGTGAGGTGGTATCTCATTGTAGTCTTGATGTGCATTTCCCTTATAGCCAATGAAAATGAGCATCTTTTCATGTGCTTTTGAGTCAACTGGATTTGCCATTCAGAAAAAAATGCGTATTCATATCTTTAGCCCTTTTTATAATTGAGTTGTTTGTTCCTTTGTTGTTGAGTTATGTGATTTCTTTGTGTATACAGGATATCAAACCTTTGTCCGATATGTGATTCCAAATATTTTCTCCCATTGAGTTGGCTGCCTCTTCACCTTTTTGACAAAGTCTTTTGAGATGCAGAAGAATTTTAATTTTAAGGGGTTCCCATTTATCTATTTATTCTTTGGTTGCTTGTGCTTTGGGTGTAAAGTTTCAGAAGCTACCTCCTATTACTAGGTCTTAAAGATGTTTCCCTACATTTTATTCTAGAAGCTTTTGGTGCTAGTTCTTATATTTAGGCGTTTAATCCACTTTGAGTTAATTTTTGTGTAGGGTGTAAGATAGGGGTCCTCTTTCATTCTTTTGGTTATTGATAACCAGTTCTTCCATGCCCATTTATTGAAAAGAACAGAGGATATGGGGACCTTGTCAAAAATCAGTTGACCATAGATTTGGTAGTCTATTTCTGCACTCTCGGTTTGATTCCACTGGTTGATGCTTTTATCTTTGTTGTTTTGACTGCATGCTGTTTTGACTACTGTGGCTTTATAATAGGTTTTAAAGTCAGGGAGTGCTCATTCTCCCACTTTGTTCTTCTTTTTTAGAATTCTTTTAGCTATTTGGGATCTCTTTCCCCTCCAGAAAAATTTGGTAAGTAGCTTTTCCAAGTCTTCAAAGTTAGAATTTTGAATGGTAGTTTGTTGAATCTGTGGAACAATTTGGGTGGAATTGCCATCTTAACTATATTTAGCCTCCCTATTCATGAGTAGGGAATGTCTCTCCACCTATTTAGATCTTCTTTGATTTTTTTTAGCAATGTTATGTAGTTTTCTGTGTACAAGTCCTTTATGTCCCTAGTTAAGTTCATTCCTAAGTACTTGATTCATTTAGTTATTATTTTGAATGGATTTTTTTCCTTAACTAACTCCCCAGTTAGGTCATTGCTTATGTATAGAAATGTTGCTGATTTTTGCACATTAATTTTACATCCTACCACATTGCTGACTTTGTTTATTAGTTCAAGTAACTTTGCTGTAGATTTCTCAGGATCTTTCAGTATAGCATCATGTCATCTGCAAATAATGAGATTTTTTACTTCTTCCTTTCCAATTTGGATGCCTTTATTTCTTTGTCCTACCTGATTGCTCTAGCTAGAACTTCTAGCACAATGTTGAATAGTAGTGGTGACAGTGGGCATCCTTGTCTTGCTCCTGAATTAGGGGAAAACTTTCAGTCTCTCTCCATTGAGTGTAATGCTGGCTATTGTTTTTTCATATAGTCCCCTTAATATATTGAGGCATTTATCTTTGATTCCTATCTTTTGGAGTATTTTTATTAGAAAAGGATGTTGAATTTTCTCGAATGCTTTTTCAGCATCAATTGAGATGATCATGGTGATTTTCCCCTTTAGATTTGTTAATGTGCTGTATTACCTTAATTGATTTTCTTGTGTTGAACCATTCTTGTCCTGGTATAACCCCCACTTGGTTGTGCTGTATAATTCTTTTAATGTGTTGTTGGATTTGATTTGCTAATATTTTCTTGAGAATTTTTGCATCTATGTTCATTAGGGAGAAAGGTAGTTTATAAGAAAGGTAGTTTTCCTGTCTTATAGCATCTTTACCCAGTTTTGGTATTAAAATGATATATTAGCTTTATAAAATGAGTTAGGTGGAGATCCTTTTTTCCTCAATTTTTTGGAAAAGTATGAACAGGATTAGTGTTAGTTATTTTTGGAATGTTTGATAATATTCCCCTGTGAAGCCATCTGGCCCTGGGCTTTTCTTTGGAGGAAGATTTTTGATGACTGATTGAATCTCTTTACTTGTGATTGGTTTGTTGAGATCTATTTCTTTCTGAGTCAGTGTAGCTTGTTTGTGTGTTTCAAGGAATTTGTCCATTTCATATACTCTCTTTAATATATTGAGGCATTTAATGTATTTGTTGGCATATAGTTTTTCATAGTATCCTCTTATGATTTATTTTTTCAGGGTCTATGGTAACACACCTCTTCTCATTTCTGATTTTGTTTGTTTGCATCTGCTCTCTTTCTTTCTATGTCAGTATTGCTAATGGCCCATCAATTTTGTTGATTTTCTGAAAGAACCAACTTTTAGTTTTGTTGATTCTTTTTATTGTTCTTTTTTTCTCCCATTCATTTAACTCTGCTTTATTCTGTGTTATTTCTCTTCTATTTGCTTTGAGGTTAGTTTGCTGTTCTTTTTCAAGTTCCTCTAGACACAGCAATATTTTGAAATAGGTTCTACAGACATGTCTTCATATGAGGAAACTGGGGCTCAAATAAATTTTGGAATAGGTTCAAGAGTTTACCAGTAAATGGCAGAGCTAAAACTGTACTCCAGGGTTTTCTGGCTCCAAAATCAATGCTGTTTCCATTCAGGTAAGGTATAATTAATTTTGTATAATTTATCTTAATTCAACTGGTAATACTTTATTTTTACCATTTTGCTTCTGCTTTTAATATATAGGATTAAACCATCAAAATTCATCTATTCAGCCATACTCCGCTCCTTATTTTTCCAATATTCTTTTAAACTTGGTTTCTTATTCATTACAGTATCAGCAAACTGCCCTTCAGTTAGGGAAGGAGCAAGTATAATGCTGGATCATGTTAATTTCATATTGCCTAATTAATACTAGGTCAAGTTGCTTATTTTTGAAAGCCGGAAGGTATTTGCAATATTTCCCTAAAGAAGTGCAATGGCTACAGCAATTTACTTATTTAATTAAATAACAATTTTAATTTTAAAAATTAATAAAAAGTGGATAATTTAAATCTGTTTTAACTAAATCTTATTTTATAAACATATGCTTGCTGTACCATGCCAGGGAGAGCCAGAAATAATGTATACATTTAATCTTTAATGTGTGCTAAGGAAAGTCAAAACAATGTGCAAATTAGGGGGACCAACAAAGTCTCTGAAAGCTGTTTAACATTGCTATGAGTTCTTATTTTAGGTTTGGTGAGAGATTCCTCAAATTTATCCTCATGTCTTCTTTAAATTGATGACACTACAGTTTACCAAATCAACAACTCTGTGAATATCTTTTAGCATTGATTTTATTCTTTATGGTATCACAGGGACAGAAGCAACAACTTCCACCTTTATGTGGTTTGTAGGGCGGGGATTTCTGCTGTATTTATCATCTGGCTTCTCACTGATACTAGCTGAAGAGCTGAAGTGCCTTGCTAATAATAACAAAAGGAGATACAACAGTAGAAGTAACAATAGCAACTGCAGTTGAAGTTTTAAGAGCAGTAGAGGTGGGCGTTGTGTCAGTAGTCATAGCCATGGTAGCAGAAGACAATGCCAGGCTGAGTAGCTATCTAGCTCTCAATGATCCCCCTTCCTTGGTGCTGGCTTGATACACAGGAATGAATCCCTAGTGGCCATATCTGTGGCTTCCTAATCCTTGCTCATAGACCCAGTAGTAATACATACCCTGAACCAAGTTGGAGGAATAAGGAGCCCTTTCCTAGGAATTTGAAGCTCGGAATGGACAGTTAAAGCGCCTTTGGAGTTGTGTGCTGTTAATGCTGATGGCTCCAGACTCCTGCAGCTGAAGCCCCAGTTACATTAATCTCTGGGTGTCCAAAGCAATGATTCTTAGATTCTTCCACCAAGTATCATTCAAATATTCTAACTACTACCTCCCCCCCTTCTCGGGTTAACCTAGCTTTTTCATGTACTTGCAACCAAGAGCATCGTAGCCACTACTACACTATATAAATAAATAACAGTATTTAATAAGCTCTTAGTATAAGCAAGGATTGGCTTACCTCCTATTCTGTCTCAGAATAATCTTAAATATTATTATTATTTCTACTTATCAGATTGGGAAACTGAGGCTGGTAGAGATTTAGTAATTTCACTAAGATCACACTCACTATAAGGAAGCGACTGAACCCAGTCTTCTATCCTAAATCTGATGATTTAGCAATTATGCTACCAGCTTAAAGTAACTAATATATGGCGAGAATTAACATTTGAAATAAAAGGAAGAACTGAAAGAATTGTGACTTGTTAGAGAAAAGTGGGGGGTGTGCGGTTTAAAATGGTAGGAAATAGAAGAGGAATTCAAATGAACTATCTGGAAGAATTTCTTGACTATAAGGTTTGTAAGCTGGGGAATAAGTTACTGAGGGGACAGTAAAATTAAAAGCTGTAATAAAATATTAAATAACTATTCATATGGAGCAGTTTATGTAGGCTTTAATGTGAAGGTAGGGAATTGCAATTGAATTTAGTCTTGAAAAATGCTGTAGACACAAGCATAAAAAAATTTAGTGGTTAATAAAAAGATTTTTTTCTCCCCATAAGGAGATGCACAGCATCACAAATTTCAAAATTATTAATTTTACTTTATGCATCAGTCATCAGGAGTAGTAGCTGCTTATAAAGACTGGATTAATAAAATCTTGAATTCTTTTGCAAATATATGAATTGACATGAAATCATGATATTTAATATTTGGGGAATCATAGAAACACCTAAAAACTGGAGATGAATAAATTATTTTAATATTTTTCAGATTAGAACATACACATTTTTAAAACTAGAGGCAAGTAGCTTTGATCTCAGTCCTTCCAAATATATTAAGTTGAAAGAACTTACAAGTCTGTGATTTGTTAGTGTGTATTTCTTTTTAGTCACAAATAGGTGATGGATTTTATGAAATGTTTTTCTGTATCTGTTGTGGTAATCAGATAATTTTCCTTTACTGTTTTTCTGTTAATGTGATGCGTTACATTTGATTTTTGCGTGCTAAAGCATTTTTTTCATTACTAGAATAAATTACACATGGATATATATGTATTTCTCTATCCTTAGATTCAGTTTGCTAATTTTTTGTTTTAGTCTATTTATGAAAGAGATTGATTGGTCTTTGTTTTGCCTTGAAGTATCTTTGTTAGGCTTTGCTGTCAATATTCCTCTAGCTTCAGAAAACAAGATATATTCTTTTGCAAATTTTAACTAAATTAATTTATATACACATATACTTTTAAAGTTTAGAAAACTCAACTCGAAGCCATCTGGATTGGAAATTTTCTTTGTGGAAATGTCTTTATTAAGATTCAACTTCTTATGACAGCTGTGATTATTTAGATTTTCTACTTCCTACTACCTTTTTTTAAATCATTTTTTCAATCAATTTGCTTATTTCATTTCTACTGTCAAATTTATTGACAAATTTCTTTAAACCATTAACATAATTTCTGCAGCCTCTGTGGTGATATTGTCTTTCATTCCTGATATCAGACATTCTCATTTTCTTTTTTTCCCTAATGATCTTGCCTAGATTGTTTATGAATTTTATCAGTCTTTTAAAAGAACTTTTTTTTTTGGCCTGATGATTTTGCTCTCTTTAATTTTTGTTTTCTATTTCATTGAATTCTGTCTTTCCTTTATTATTTCATTTGTTCTACTTTACTTGGCTCTGTTGAGACGATATCCATCCAAATATTGCTTTTTAGTATTGATATGTCCATATCTTTATTATCACAAGGTTGAAATATTCTCTAACTTCCACTGTATTATTTTCTATCTATGGGCCATTCGGAAGTTAATTGTGTAAATTTTAAACATTTGGAATTTTCTAATTTTTTTTTTAGCTTTCCTCTACTATAATTAGAAAGCATAACCTGATTTTAATCCATTGAATTTGTTGAGAGTTGCCTTATTTTATAGATTTAAGACTATAATGTCTTTCTGGTCTTCCATACCCCTTTATCATTGAGAAATGTCTCCATTTATCTCCGATCATATTTATTACCTCAAATCTATTTGTCTGATATTACTATAGCCAATTACACTTTCTGTTGGTTAGTGTTTATGTGGTACATCCTATTCCCTTATTTTATTTTCAACTCTTCTGTGTCTGTATATTTAAGGGGTTTATCTTTCAAGCAATGTTTAATAGAGTTTTGCTTGTTTTATTCCATTCTAACCATCATAGACTTTAGCTTGGAATACTTTGTCCTCTTGTGTTTGTTTCCCTGCCACCTTTCTGTTTGCCTCTATTTAACACACTTCTATGTTCCTAGTTTTTGTCTTTTCTTACCTTTTTCTACTTACTAAAAATTGTTTTGTCTTCTGTGATTTTACTAGTTAACCTAGAAATTATAAAATGCATCCCAGCTTAGTACAGTATAATGAAAAGTATTACTTTGACTACTTTTGACAATGTTAGACCTTGGCACATATTGGCTTCATTTACCACCCTGTTTCCTGCCATTAGTATTGTTTTTGTCATACATTTTAACTATATATATATATATATATATATATATATAGTTAACTCCCCAAAACATCACAATACATCTTTTTCATTCAGTACTTATTGTGATTTTTCCCTTATGGTTACCATTTTCATTACTTCTTATTTATTCCTTAATTTCCATCTGGGGATTATTTTCTTTCTGCTTGAAGAACCAAACAAACACCACAAACTAGTTGGATTAAACAATAAGAATTGTCTCACAGTTCTAGGGGCTAGAAGTCCAAAATGAGGGTGTCTGTAGCATTCTGCGTTTGCTTGCCAGCAATCCATAACTCATTCTCTGTCTCCATTGCACAGCTGTCTTTTTCCTGTCTGACTATTTCTGACTGTGCCCAAATTTCCTCTGCTTATAAGGACTCCAGTCATATTGGATTAAGGCCCACCCTGATTGAGTTTGACCTCATCTTAACTAATTGCATTTTCAACGATCTTCTTTACAAATGAGTTCACATCCACAAGACTTGGGATTAGGACAGGACCTTGTCTTTGAGGGACATGATTCAATATATAACAGCTTTCTTTATTATTTCTTTTATTACAGGTCTGCTGATGATAAATTTTCTTAATTTGTGTACGTCAGGAAACATATTTTGCCTTCATTTTAGAGAGTATGGCATAGGTGTAAGGATGAGAATCTATTACTGACCCTCTCTCCCCTCCCACACCTACTCTAGCTATAGAAATAGCCCACCTGAGAGAAGTTTTGATTCTGCAGAGCAGATACATTTATCCAGCACCACTGTGCCTCACTGTTTTACAGGCAGAGAAGGAAGAAAAGAAACCAAATCATTTTGTGGATTTTGCAGTGTGAATTTTGCCTCCAGAAAGTTCAGAAGTGAGTTAGAACAACATATTGATCAAATAATCTCCAAGGCCTCACTGTACTCTGGGATGTAAATTCATTCTCTTTTCAATTATCATTGCAAAATGTCCAGGCATACACGCCAGCATAGTTTAAGATAGGTTTTACAATGAGTTTATGACAACATTAAGTTATGCTTATGGTTGAAGGTCGACAATATGGAAGTGCTCCCAAATTCAATACAAACACATTCTTACTAAAATTCAATACAAACACATTCTTACTAAGACTCTTCCAGAGAGAAATTAAAGTTCAGAAAGTAGATTGTAAGCTTAAATCCTTACAAGGTGAAATCCAGGTCTTTAGAGTCCCAAATCAAATTTTCTTTAAATTTGCAGTAAAGGACCAAAACAATTAAATTCCAAAATTCTTCCTTGCCAATTTCTTATTCTGCTCAGTCTCAGCAGGAGTGACCTTGTACAGCAACTAAGGTGCTCCATACCTAGGCTAGACACTAGCAGTTTAAGGCTGGAGCTTCCTAGTGCTCTGTGGCACATGTCGAACTCAATTGCCTTCGCAGCACTGGTCTCCTAAATCTGGAAACCACACTGAGAAACAAACAAACAAAAAAATGGTAGTAAAATGTTATTCTTCTCCCAGTGCTCAAAAAGGCTTGTACACAAAGGCTCTCTTCCCTATAATTAAATCCTGTCTCAGCTCGTGCCTGCTCAAATAAAAGCCTCCCCTGTATATTTCAAGGTCAGTTGCTGCAGATCGCACACTAATGCCTTAGTAGTTTGAATTTTCCAAGCACCTCCACCCCATTAAAAATAACTTTAGCTATGAACAGTAGCCATGGTTGGCTGCCATGGTCACTCAATGTCAGAATCCCATGTGACCCAGATTTATGGAAGTCCAAGTCCTTAAGTAATCCCAGATACAATTCTTTGTCTTTTCTTTTAGGTACCAAGTCAAAGGACCAGATATTGGAATTTTAGGAGGGGTGGGAGGGCGTGTCTTTTTTCCCAGCTGCTAAAACAAACACCATGCAATGAATTGGCCTAACAGTAGGAATTATTTGGTTCATGGTTTCAGAGGCTAGAAGGCTTGCTGCTTCCTGGTGTTGGTATCTTCTGGCTGGCTGACCATCTTTGGGTTTCCTTGGCTTTTCTGTCACAGGCAATACACACGGCAGTGTCTTCTTTCTCTTCCAGGTTCTGCTACCTTCTGAATTCTGGCTACTTTCCATGGTTTCTCTTTGTCAGTGTGCAATCTCCTTCACTTATAAGGACTTCCACCATATTGGATTAGGGCCCATCCTCATTCGATTTGGGCACAACCTAGCGAAAAACATCTTCAAAGGTATTTTTTTTTTATTGGAGTCACACCCACAGGACCAGGGTTTGGGATCTGAACATGCCTTTGGATGGGACATTCAATTCCTAACAAAGGGCTAATTATACCAATAGGAGATTCTTTGCCACTGATTGAGATAGTGATAAAAATATCACAGTTATAATGAGAAAACTGGAGAACATGGCTTAGAAGGTATCCAGGAAGATGCTGCTCTTAGTCTGTTTCCCATGCTCCACCTATTTCCTATCCACTTCATGGGACAAGTTACCCAAGAACATTGTTGGTCTGTCCCAAATCTAGTCCTGGGAAAAGAGGCAAGAAACTTCATCCACATGGCTTATGACCTGTTAATAGATTCAAACCTGGAGCAATGACTATCACCCATGAACTTGTTAACTCTCACCTACCAAGGAGGCATGTGTATGTGATGGGTAGAGACCAGGACTTTACTCTGGGGAAATCCCACGCACAGAAACATGAAGGAAGAGGGATTGACAGATAATGTTTAGAAATAATATCAAATATCTGACTACTAATTCCAAGCATTCACTGCTTTATCAAAAAGCTTACATTTAGATAGTACATCAGTATCTTATCATGAAATTTTCATGACTATTTAAAATTGCAAAACAAGTATTGTTCATTCTTCTTAAGAAGAGGGGAATGTTCCGTATCATACAGATATTTGTTTGGAAAGTGGTGAAAAGAACCGAGCAGGAGCGGGGGAAAGTGGAGTTATTTGGTGCAGAGAATCTCAGGCTGGGGGGAAAGGATATGATGGTGGATCTATAAAAGAACTCTAAGGGCTATTGTACAAAAAAGCCACTTAATTTAGTCTGTATAACTAGAAAACAGTTATAGGACAACATGATAAAGCAGTTCAGGGAAGGAGATTTAAATTCACTAAAGGATTTTTTTTTTCAAAATTAAACTTGATGAAAATGGAAAGGGCATACTCACAAAATAGTCATCTTGAAGCATTTGATGAATGTGGGCAGAGACCGGGTAAATCAGGAAGGGAAGGAGATATGGAGTAGGGTAGGCAGTGTGGCATGTGAACTAGATCACTCAAGACTCATCTGATCATGTCTTGAGGTTTTGCCTTTCGTAAACACTGTTAATGGGATAAAATCATGGAGCAACTGATTGGTCTCCCTAAGTCACTTTACATCTGCCCACTGGGACTAGTTTTGGCCCTGACCCTGGATAAAAATTTGGGTGAATAGTGTGAGTATTCTGTTCAGATGTAGTAAATAAAACATGGATGACAACTTCAAGTTGCAGAACAAATTTCCAATTTACCAACTACAATGTTCTCTCCCATGTTATAATGCTAACTGTAAATGTGGCATAAGATTAAGCCTCTCATTTTCTACTTGTTGCAAATGACGATCCTGCCATTGGGGAAAGACATCAAGCCCTTTTCCTTTAGCTCACTATTCTATCTTCCCTACTCTAATTTATGGATCAAGATTTCTGTCCTCTTAGGGTGACAGATGTAAGGATGTGGGGCAAAAAGAGCTGGAAAGTACTTATTTGGATGGTAGAGTTGTGGCAAGCTTGTCTAGTTTTGGTACCTTTTGGATTAGGCATATCCATCAAACACATACATTATCTTGTGAAATTTCTCACCTGCTGTGCTCCTTTGAGACTGATAAATCTTCACCTCTGGCTTACTTCTTTCTCAGTCTGGGATACCTTCTACATACCTCTGTTGAAATCTGATTTTACCCTTTAAGTGCCTTGAAGGCAGGCTATGATAAGCCCTCTTCAAGCTTTTTCCCTACTATGTACATAGGCCATTCCTTTTGGATCCTGTGTTCCAATAAATTCTGGGATTGTCTTTATTATAAGCCACTTTCCTGTAGTCTGTCTTCCAATTGTTAATAGCCCATTGGTCTCTAAAACTGTAGGGGACATATATTAAACTCTACCTAAGTCATCCCTCTACCCAGTGGGAATAAATGGGCAACAGAGAACCACCCTCTCCAAAAATAAGCTTTTGCAAAATCCTTTTGCAATTCATTTTCTTGACTTGTTTTATGTTTAGAATGTAGGTAAACAGTCTCATACACAAAAATCTCATATACATTTTCCATATGCCTATTTTTGAAAGTCTTACCAGGAACTCTGTATCACAAGTGCCTTTGTTATCTAGTATCTCTTGTCATAAGGTCACAGCCAAAACTTAGATTTTAATACTCTGTTATACAGTTGTTAGAAAACATGTGTTGAACATCGGCTAAATAGAGCTAACCCAATGGAGATGGTGAGGCAATACCCACCAATAAAGATAGTAACAGAGTATCTAACATCCCTAGATACTTTCCAATGAATTGTTGGAGTAATATAGAGAGTTAATAATTTTTGTTTCCCTATAACAGCAAACATTTTCTATCTTTTTAGTAGACTCCACTTTAGTGCCCAAAGGATGTTTCAAACTCAACCTGTCCATTGATCTCATCAATCTATCTTAGCCCCAACAAATATGTTTCTTTTTCTTGAATCTCTACTTTGGTTAATTGCACCACCAACTTCTATTTCACAAAGTAGAAAATTTAGTGTAAGAAACCTGGGATATTACTGAAATGTAGCACATTGGTGGCACTTTCCTTTGTGTCAGTCCTAGGCTGAAGCTGTAGAACTTTACACTACTACATTGTCTAGTTTCTAGTTGCCAGGTAACCAGGTGTTACATGATAATCAGCATTGCTGCCTACAGACCCAAGTCATCTTCTGGTAGGTGGCAAAATGGTCTCCTTTATATGTGTTATTGAAGTTGTATATCTTGACATTTCTTCTGAATGTATGACATGCAAATATATGTGTATACAATGTGCCAGAGCAAACTGCATCAAAAAATTCTAGCCAGCTACAGACATATTCCATTCTATGGAAGATGAAGCAGGAGAATAACATTATTTTCATTTTTATGAAGCCATGTGTAGGGTCAGTGGACTAATAAATGAAATTTGAATTATTCATCAGTCTGTGTGTCATGCAGATCTGTGAAATCAACACTGATGGAGTAGTAGAAATGCTTCAATTCCCACCAAGCCACTATAATTGTCTCCTTTCTTTTTTTTCTCTCTTTCATTTTTAACCATTTACTTTTATTTGGGAAGAATCTGGATTCATTTCCATACATTGCACCTAGCAATCATAGCACACATCAATAATTTATGGGCTCAAAGTGTTGAGGGTGCTTATACAGGAGTGTTTTACACAGAGTATAATCTCACAAAAGTAACCTCAGGTTTCCAATTCACATTAGTTAACTTCAGCAGAGACTAATGTAAGAATTTTCTTATATTAACAAAGAGTACTTGCAAATCCTCTAAAATATATTAGGTGAGGATGAGCAGTATTTTGTAAATACTTTTAGCAAGCAAGTATATTTATTGCTCTCCTTGTTTTTAATACAATCACATTTTAAGAATGGGAGACATTTTTAGTTTTCTTCCATTTCCCTTGATTTTTGGCCCCTACCTTCAGGTCCATAGAGGCATTTCTCTTCATGTTTTTCTTTGGACTTTTTTGTAATCTCCCATAATAAATGCTCAGTATTTGCTGAAAGCAATTCTCTCTCCCCTTTATACCTTAAAACATGCCAAATTTAAAAGAATATTCATGGTGTTAGAAAATTTGTTCTTGAGCTACTGAAAAGTTATTTTCCCTGTTAATTCTTAGTGTGTGAATGAAAGCTAACTTTCAAGGATAGCTGCAAAAGAAAGACTTCTGATTTCATAAATTACTTAGACTATAAATAAAAGAGGAGAAATCCCTTTGTACTCAAGTACTCACTAACTGTATTTTGTGAACTTAGGCTCACTTACTAAAAATACTTGATATTGAAAATGACTACAATGACTGAGTACATACTATGTGACAGGTACAGTCCAAGTATTTTATTTCTATTGCACTTAATTTTCAGAAAAAAATCCATCAGATAATTCCCATGGTTATAATACCTCTCTTACATATGAGGAATCCAAGGCACAGAGATTTTAAGTAACTTGCCCAAGGTCACACAGCTGGTAAGTAGAAAAGCCAGATTTTAATCCAGTCAGTCTAGCTGTAGAACTTTCACTAAGCACTGTTACCTCTTAATGCCTGAGTCAGGGCAGTATCCTATAAATCATGGAATGGTCTGGGGCATTTCCTATCTAATTAAATATTGTTAATGGTTTTTTTTGTTTGTTTCCTTCAGTATGCAAGTTGGAATGCTTCCCATTATGCTGAATTCTCTATACGCACATGCATCATCTTAATAATGTAATTATTATTCAATCTTCATCCCAATGTTTATATTCAGTGGAGGTGGAACCCAAGAATTTATGTTTTTCAAAAGTCCCCCAGGAGATTTTGATGCAGTAACTTTGCACATAAGGCTCTGGGAAAACTACTTTCAAACAAATTGGGCAAACTGATGAAAGAATATGTTGATATCTACACAATAACATTTAAGATTTTGACAAGGAACCAATGGTACAAGATGGATGTGGGTGGTAATTAGTACAAATGGAGCTACCCTAAAACGTTTCATCACTATATTGGTTCCAAAGCAGTGTGTCTTGCCTCTGGAGAGTGAAAGTGTTGACAGCCAACTGTCGGGTAGTTCAGCCCAGCCACTGGGATGGTGTTCTGTTCATGATGGACACTCAATAACTAATAATGATAATAATTAAACACAAGTGCAGCACTCATCACATGGCTGTCGAGTGGTGTTTTAGGTTGGTAAGCTGCTCAAATCAGAAACCATGAAATGTGTTGGTCTTAACCATGGGAATTTATTAACTTACAGGTGTACAGTTTTGCAGCCATAAAAAATGTCCAAAGCAAGACATCACCAAGATGATGCTTTCTTCCTGAAGACCAGCTGCCAGCAATCCTGGACTGCTCTGTCACATGACAAGGCACATGGCAGTGTCTGCTGTTCTCTTCCTTCTCTTCAAGATTTCATCGCTTTCATTACTTCCATCAGCTTCTTTTTCCCGTGATGTGCTCTCTCTCTCTTTCACATCCTCTCTCTTTCTCTCTGGATTCAGCCTTTTTATAAAAGACTCCAGTGAGAGGATTAAGACCCATCCGGGCTCACACCTTAACTGAAGTTAACCAAATCAAAAGGTCTTACAATAGGTTTGCACCCACAGGAATAGGTTAGCTTTAAGAACTTGTTTTCTGGGGCCCGTACAGTTCCAAAGCTCCATAGATAGAGTTCTAACTGATGTATGATCATTAACTTGCTTAATTCTCTCATTCTTCCTTTGAGATGGATTCTTTTCCATGCTTATTTTTCTTGTTAGGAAACTGAACACAGACATGTGAAGAGCAAGTAATAAGGGTAAAACTTGGATAAGATTAGCTAACAAGGAGCTGCAAGCAAATGATGTCTTAAACAATAGCTCGAAATAAATCACTGAGGTTATTTCTCCTCTGCTAATTCAAACATGAAGATGGAGATTTTATACCCCTACAGTTTTCAAACATGGTGTCCATCTAGGTTTAAGGACTGTCCGTTCCTGATATGCCTCTCTCTCTCTCTCTCTGTCCTTCTTTCCTGTTCTCTCTCCTTCCCTTTTCTCCTCATCTTCCTCTCTTTCCTAATTTCATCTCTGTCTTCTTTCTTCCATTTTTATAATTTAAAAAGTTCAACAAGGCACTCACTATTTAGTAAAATGGAAAAAAAATTTATCCAAATAATTTAATTTATTAGGAAGTGGTATTTAATATAAACATGAACTTCTAAATCAGTGTTTGAGACAAATATCCATTAATCTGAGCTGAGTTATAATTTTTGCTGGAAATGAATAAGAAAGAACTATGGTTTTCTGTACTTGGCTACCAGTGTACTGCCCAGGAAGATAGAAGATTGGAGAGTGAATTAGGGCTTAGTAAATATTTCAACTTACCTGAAGGCTGTTTTAGGCTATTTGCTTCTTATATTTTTAATATTATAAAGGAAATAGTGACTGTCAGGTAATTTTTTTTCACTGATTTAGAGGGATATGATGAACTGAGGCATGAAAGTATTCTCCTGATCTTCAAATAATTTGATATTTCTAAAGCAGCCTCGGAATAAAACAAAATTGGCCGAGTTCCATGTTGGGAGCTCTCCCAGAATGGAACGTACATGTTTATCCCAAGCAAGAAAAAATTTCTGTGTCCTTTATCTTGAAGACAGTGGCTGATGTACGGTGGGTAGTCAGTGAAAGGTTTTTTGAAATGAAAAAAAAAAAAGAAAAATTTTGCTTGAATAAATGAATGAATTAATAGACCCAGTTTCCTAAGCAATAAGGTTGAAAGATTCCCAACTCTTCACTCTCCTTAAATAGCTTAATTTAAACCCTCATCATTTCTCATATAGCCAGTGTTTCTTATACTTCAGTAATACATGTGCTCCTCTTTTTGGGAAAAAAAATCCAACTAACTCCGAGTGTTTACTTAAATTGTTTTTATTAGCCCATCATGTAAAACTAGGTATAACTTCCTTATGCTTATAATTCATAATTAAAAATAAAACAAAATCAAATTTTGAATTAAATACAAATAAAATAGCAAAGTAATAGCCTTCCAGGTAACATTTAATTGGTGTAACAGATCTTTTTTTCCTGCTAAACCAAGGTGTCAAAGTTGGATTTACTATTAAAAATGCATTGTTTGTTTCATGCTTTATTTATTGTCTAATTAATTCTTTTACTCTGAATGTGATAAACCATCATTTATATCTTTGTAATTATCATGCTTATCATTTTACTTACTTTTCTTTTTTTTAGCAATGACATTTAACCACCAAATAATTGTTTTTATGCGCCTAACAATTTAATTGTGTATCCCATAATTAATTACTATTGAAATGTAATGAAAAGCTCTTTTATCAGGTATTTACTGATACGCTTCTAATTGGTACATACAATGATAGGAATTGTGTCCTTCATTTGCCGCTTCAGCACTGCTCCTTTTGAGTTTCCTATACCATTGCTACTGAGTGCTATCTGATAATAATTTTTTAAAAAAAATTCACATCAGTCCATTTCTAAATTGATTTACATTTGTATCGTTTCAAATGCATCATTAACTTCATCATCCTATTTAAAATCCTTCAGTGGCTCTATATTGTCTAGACTAAAGTCTAAATTCTTTGCATGACACATAAGACCATAATATGGCACCATCTGCCTTGTAAATCCCATCTCCATTCATTCCCTTTTGGGGGACCTACATATCCGTTCCTTCAATGCCCTTTTGATTTTTCATATCTCCTTTCCTTTTCATATGCTGTTCCTTTTTCCTGAAAAGCTGTTTCTCCTCCCTCTTCTCTTCCTATGCATGTCTCTAGAAAATGCTCCCTTTAAAATTCTCTTCTATATTGACTTTCTCAGGGAAGCCATCCCTTAACCCCCACAATGCAGTTAGGCCATCTTTATACCCCTACAGTAACCTGAGCATGCCTCTCTCACTGCATGCATCAGACTGCCTTGTGTTTGTTCACATTCCTGTCTTCCTGCACAAACAGATGCTCTTAGAGACAGTGACTTTGTATCCAAAGAAAATAACAATATGTAATAGATAGTGTTTTTTTAAAAGAAACTCCTCAGTAAAGGGGATTTTGATAGTTGTATCCTTAAATGTTAATTAATTTCCTTCCCTTATCTGACTTACTCTTTTAATTTTGCCCTTGACAGGAAGAATAAGTAATTATTATGATCAGAGATTCTGGATTTAAATACATTTAGATTCAAACCCAGGCTCGTGTGACATTTCTCTATGCAACTTAAACATGTTTATCTGTGTCTACTTTCCAGATACAGTTGTTTTAAGGATTAAATGAGATGATGTAGTGGTTAGGACATAGTAAGAATTTACTACCAGTTAGCTATTATTGAAGATAAAAATTAATAAACAAATAAACTTTAAAATGATAGAAAAATGCTTATCAAAGGCAAATCTTGACTTGGGACAGAAAATAAGATTATCACACCAAAGTCTGTCAGAAAATCTTATTGAGTTCTCCCACCCTTTCCCTGCTTTCTCCCTTAGACTACACGCCTACCATTTTGGATTCTCCATGTATAGCAGTCTCTGTATTAAAATTTACAAGTAACTGGTGAAGAAAATATCCCTTTTGTGCTTTACCCTTTGGAAAAAATTAATGACTTCTTAGTGGTGTTTTGTTTGAGTTATCAAATATATTTTTTGAGTTTTCTCAGGAATTGAATTCAAGGTACATGTAGAACATATCCTATAAAAGGTAACTACAATAAAAATCCCCCCAAACCTCCCCACACACAACCAAAAGCAGCAAAGTACCCCCCACCCCACCTTCCCTTCATATCAGGATGTCATTTGGACTCTTGGATGAATCATCTGTCCTTGCTGAATGGCAAGAAAATGGTCTTATGTTAGTAAAGACAGAAACATAAATGATGTGTTGCAAAGTAATAGCAGAAGATTGGTTAACAGGTATGTGAAAATGGCACTGATGCTTACAGATACAAATGCAATGTGACAGAGACCTGTTAGGACAGTGTGCTTCTTGTGGAATGCATACCCATACGATGGATGTATTTTAATTCTCTGTGAATACTGTGTGTGTCTGAACTTGTATGGGATTTATAAACATGGTATAATAATAGCTTGCAACTATGTGGTTTAGAGTAATGATTTTTAATATGCATTATCTCGTTTATCACATAGAAAATCTGTGTGAGCTAGGTGTCCACGGGCAAGGAAACTGAACCTGAGGAATCAAAGGGTATGAACGAGCTCACACAGATAAATAATGAGGGGCAGGTCTGCTTATCCGATTCCGTGTTGCTTTTCTACTCTGTAACAATCTGTTTCTACCATTTTGCAATCTGTTCTCCATACAAGCACATTTGGAATACATAAACAGAAATGCACTGTCATGTTTTCTCAAATATTAATATAAAGCATTTCTTCTTTTTATCCCTGGAAAGATTTGCTATTTGATTTTTCCTGATGACCAGGTTGCTTTCTTCTTCTACAAGGATACGATTGGAATGCAGAACACAGCAGTTTTCTATACCATCTCTAATTTATAACATAATACACAGACTTGCTTAATGTTCTCTAAATGAATGCTTTTTGATGATGGACAGAAATGACGAAACCATTGATGGTTATATTAAGACATAATAGTGGCTTTATATTTGGCAGAAAGGAACTCGCAAGTTGATTTTTTTCATTTGGTTTCAAGATATTTATATTCTCTTCCTATTTTAGGCTATAATTCAATCCAATAAATATGTATGAGTATATGTTCTGTATAAGATCTTGTGCTACCCTTTGGAGGGTTTATTTCAATGGCAGAGATATGCAAAAGAGTTTTAGGCCGTGCAAAACAAGCATATAAAATGACACAGATATTGTGACATGTGAGAAAAATTGTGAGCAATATATTTGATTTCTTTTGATCAGCTTTCTAACTGTTTGTGAATAGAGAAAAATTTTATTCCATTGGATAAAAAAATTATCTCATTTCTTCTGGAATCTTAAAAAAATTATCCAAGCAAAACTAAAATTCAATAGAACTTTTTTTTTTGATCCATCATCTCTAGAACAGTTCTTTTCAGGCTGTTTTCTCTGGTGGGGACAGGGGAAGAATAGGGAGGACCATTCTTCCACATGACAACTGTACCACCTCTAAAACCCTTCCCACTCTTGATGGTCCACTTTTTAAAAATCTGCTTATCAATCAAGTCTAAAGGACATAGTTTAAACTAAAGGAAATGGATATGAATAAAGCCATAGTACTTTTTATTTCCAGAAAAATGAGCAGATTTATTAGGGGGTTTATGTGGGTTCTTGTCCTCAGTGGTGGGAGAAGAGACAGCAGCATGTGTTGAGCTCAATCTGTGCTGACCAGAGGACAAGGCAATGCTTTGTAAGAACTGAACAATGGGAGGTAGGGTTGAGGCATTGGCAGACTGTGATTGGCTGTGCATACATTTCAGTTAAAGATTAGAAGTTGGCCTATTGAGTTTACTTTAGTATGTGCAGGAATGCTGTTTTCCTCAAGCTAAGATGTACTATTTTACTTATAAGGAAGACGTCTTTGTTCTCTAGGGTTCATGGGAAAAGGGAAGAGTTGGGGGATGTGCTAGTTTGAAAGGATGCATGTACCCTAGAAAAGCCATGTTTTAATCCTAATCCCATTTTGTAAAGGAAACCGTTTCTTCTAATCCCTATTCAGCATTGTGTGGTTGAAACTGTAATTAGATCATCTCCCTGGAGATGTGATTTAATCAAGAGTGGTTGTTAAACTGGATTAGATGGAGGCATGTCTCCACCCATTTGGGTGGGTCTTGATTAGTTTCTAGAGGCCTATGAAAGAGAAAACATTTTGGAGAATGAAGGAGATGCAGAGAGAGCAGAGAATGCTGCAGCACCATGAAGAAGAGAGTCCATCAGCCAGTGCTTTGGAAATGAAGAAGGAAAACACCTCCTGGGGAGCTTCATGAAATAGAAAGCCAGGAGAGAAAGCTAGCAGATGACTCTGTGCTTGCCATGGTGTCCTTCCAGAGAGAGAGAAACCATGATTGTGTTAACCATATGCCTTCTCACTTGAGAGAGAAACCCTGAACTTCATTGGTTTCTTGAATCAAGGTATCTTTCCCTGGATGCCTTTGATTGGACATTTCTATAGACTTGTTTTAATTGGGACATTTTCTCGGCCTTAGAACTGTAAACTAGCAACTTATTAAATTCCCCTTTTTAAAAGCCATTCTGTTTCTGGTATATTGCATTCCGGCAGCTAGCAAAGTAGAACAGGGGATAATGCAAAAAGTGCATTTATGTTAGGATCCACCCTATCCCATTACACTTATAATCTTTCTGCATAAGACCCTGAGCATGAGAATGGGAGGGTATGGGACTCAGCCTATGATATTGAGAAATGAGTCACAACTATCATATAGACATAACAAGAGAGACAAATAATACTGTAAGGACACCAGCCAGAAAGGTATAATTCCAATGCAGTGGTAAATGAGTGAGCCACAAAGGAAAAAGTATTTTTGAGTATTATTAATAAAAATTTGCACCTGAGCTAAAGTATCAGTAATATTTGGCATGTTCATCTGGTATATAAGAGTAACAACTGGTGCCAGTCATGGCAGAGGTGCCACCTTGGGCAGCGGTAAACATATTTAAAACCATGTGATTTTGCAAAACTGCTTTTCTTGTTTGTTCAGTTTCTTCATTTAAGGACTTATGCTATACTTGATATCTTTAAGAGCACGAGCAGTGAAGTTAACTAAACCTGTAACTTGCGTTAGGGTGTCTGAACCTTCTCCACTAGGGAGAAAAATACTAAGGGGCCATTCCCACCATGCTAGAGAGTGTTTTAACCTTAGGCCTAGATGATTTTATAAGGCTGAAAGATTTGGGGTACACTGGGCAAAGCTTTATGAATGCTCCCTGGCAAAAAAAGGATACCCTAGGTGCATCTGCCTGTCCAGTTGTAAGGGAGGTATAGCCAAAGATGAGTTCCAAATAACCAACCAGCACCTAGGAGAGGCAAGTATGCTCTGATTCATTTAGAGCTATTTTGTTTTCCTGTTCATTCATTCTGCCATAGGATGATGTTTCGATCCCATTCCAGTGTGGACAGCCATCCTATGTGTCAGAGCACAGCTGAATCAGAAGCCTTATGTCTTTCAGTAGACAAAGGAGTTCTGGTGCAACCATCCAGGCTAAGCCACCCCAAACAGATATTCCAGGCAGGTGAGTTTTGTTTAGATGTTCTCTAACAATAGAAATAACATGTTGAACAGAAAGAGAATAGTAATAGACAATATTAGATTTAGGCAGTTGCCACCCTGAGGGACATAGGTGTTTAACAGTTCATTATCCGATTATTCCAGTTAACTAAAGACAGTGGAAGATCTTTCATGGGAGGCCAGAAATACCTGAAGCTGGTATGTATCTGCATACCCAGCAGTCTGGTTGTGGAGTGTCGCTCTGGCTACAACTTAATCAAGGAAGACATGAGATGAACTTAAATGAACTAGGAAAAGAAGGCTAGGGGTACAGACACAAATGTTTAGTGGATATCCTAATTGAAAGGTCCTCTCCTGTGAGTAAAATGAGAACTTTCTCTTATAGGTCCCAGAATATTTCCTGCTAGTGGGTAGGTGTTAGGCTTACAATACTATACATGCTTTGCCTCCATAGGAACAAACCTTAATGCCAGTTGTATCTTTATAGGTTCTAACCAGATCACTCTGGCAATTATAGCTTTGGAACCATGGTATTTTCATCTGTATTTTTATTGGACATGCTGCACTTCTTTTTGATAGGCAGTGGAGTCAAATTCAGTAAGATTTTTGCCATTCCTTGTTAGACCTTAAGCAAATTGATAAAGTCTCTGATTCTGTTTCTTCATATCCAAATTGAAGGAATGATACATATATGCAGACTTGTTTTCAGGAAAAAATGAGAGTTAACAAAAGAGATAGTACTTGATGAATATGCATTTATCAGTTCTTTTGAGCAATAACTTTTAAAAAAATCATGCATGTATATTCACTTAGATATGTGGGTGAAAGTAAGTAGACTCCAGAATGTTATGCATCTGTCAAAATTTCATATAGAGTCTTAAAAATATTTGTGATAACAGTCTATAGTGAAAGGTGAGTGATTCTACTGGCAAAACTATACAATGGATAGTCTCCTTAGAAAAAATTTCAAGAATTCATTTTCCCCACAATTTATATTCAGGATAGTTTTGTGCACCTGAAACATTTCAGTAGATTGATTCTGTAACTTCATATTTGTATGCATGGCTATTATAAATTTGGTTTAATTAAAAGAACATTATCAGATAGGATCATTCAGACAAGACAAAGGGGCTTGCTCCTTCACTGAGGGTTTTGGCTGGAGTACAGAGGCATCATCTCTCTGAAACTTTCTTGAACTGTGTTGCAGTCCAGGAGTCTTTCTACCAAAGCTCCTTCCTTCATTCTCTTTTTCCATAAATGTCAGGCCTGCATGCAGTCTAAAGGTCCTCCTTGCCTTCTCCTGATCGCTCTCCCAGTAAATCTCTTGAAGTTATAATCCCATTTCAAGAGAACATCTGCTCTTTGGTGGACCACTTAATCTCTTTTAACTTGTTTCTTCACCTATAGTTTGAACAAAATGGTACCTCATCAGATTATTGATAGGGCCAGATATTATAATATGTAATAGAAGCACTTGAAATTTTAAATCCTTTTAAATTTTTATAGGATGCTTTCATAATTTCTTTTCTCTAGTTCTCTGGTAACAGACTTTCATTCCCACAAATGAATTTCCTTTTAGCTTGCTCAGAGCTTGTAGAAGGAATTTTTGGTCCTCATTATCATATGAAAGTTCAGCCTCAATTCGTCTGTTTCTGTATCTTGAAATAGGGATACATTAGACTCAACCTTGCTATATTCTAGGATTCTGTTCATGACAGAGAAAAAAATCATTATAAGGCAGATATGTCTTGAAACCCATCCAAGGGGATTAGCTAATGAAATTTCAGAATTACCTCCTTGCAAATAAATTTCCCTTGAATTTGGCCTCATAGTATGAAACTCTGTAATAGTGTATTCAAAAGATATTAATTTGGGGGAATTGCATACTATGTGCACTTATTTTAGAAAGAAACTGCAAGAAGTGAGAGAAGAAGAAATAGTTACTTCCTCACAACCCAAATAATTCTGTTACATGGTATAAATGTCACAAATTAACCCATTTTAGAATGGAACCTGTTTTCCAGGCTTCTTACAGGCCTGAATTAAGACAAGGAATGGTAAAGCCAATGTTGACTTTGAGATGGTAAGGTTAATTAGGTTTCATGGTTTTCTGTCTCACTGTACAACCTGACTTAAAGAGCTCTATTATATAAATATATGACAACACAGAAAACAGGACTGGAGGCAAAACTGTATTTATTAAGTCTGTTCTTAATTTTATGTACATTATTGGGTCAATCACTTAATTGCTTTTCATGTCAGATTTCTTTTCCGTAGAGTATATATCTTACTTCCTCAATAAGTGACAGCTATTTTGCAGAATTCGTGGAGAAAAAGTACTAATTACAAAATCATAAGAGTAGTGTGAAAAAAACATTTTAATCTTCATACTCAAGCATCTTTGATTTTTAAATTCTTCCAGTGAAGCCTACGGAGACCCAGTTACTTTAGTGGTGCAGCAGCTTATTGCAGTAGCGAGAATATGGCACTGGAGTCAGATATGCCCTAAATCAAATCCAGGCCTACGCATTTTCTAATATTAATTGTTGGGCTGGTGGCTTGATTAATTTGTGGTTTCAGATATGTTATCCCTTCAGGTTTGATGTGAAGACTAAATGCTGGAAGAGAAAGAATGTGCAGATAAACTAATGAAGGCTTTTCTCAGATGTCTAATATTCTTCAGATCTGTTCTATAGATGTTTGCATTATACCTAAAGACAGTTCACTGAATATCTGCAGACTTGAAAAATGTAAGCATCTCTAGGATGTAAAATAACCATGTGTCAGGTGACATTTTGACTCCGGGTGACTTGTTTAGCTGGTGTAACATTGTGTTTAAGACACTGGCTATTTCTCCTGAGGTAACTTGCTTAATGGCTCTGTTTTTCAGTTTCTTCATTTACAAAACATAGATTGCGCTAATACTTATTTTCCAAGGGTTTTGGAAATTCAAATGGTGTTATGCATAGGCAATGCTTAATATAATGCGAGGCACAAATTCAACACATAATAAGTTTTGGTAAAAAGATGATCTGGGAGAGGAAGGTGAAATTTCTCATTAAGCTTAGAAATAAATATAGTCAGGTAGATACTTGTCAAATTGTATTAGAAAATTAGAACATTAACTTGATAAGATGAAGCCATTGTCCAAATTGAAAGATAAACATGTAGTGAGGAGATTGGGCATAATAGAAATGATTGGCTCTTCACTGCAACAAATTATGCCAGCAAATTAATTCTAAATACAATTGAGTCAATAGGCATATTTGTTAATGCAATAGTAAAAGCTGTGATGTGTGATTCAGTCACATATTTTGGCGGTGAGAAGCCATTTTGGAGTGCTACAGGAATTAATCCTTGCTTCCCTTTTCTATCTGAGGTGGTATAATGGCTTTCGTGAACTTATCCAGTCTCATGGCTTTATATATTGTCTACATGCTTAGTGATGCCAAAATTTATATCTCCTAGATATATCCTCTTTAACTCTGAAATCCTATAACAAATTGCTTACTTGAAAACTCTTGGAAATTTAACAGATATCTCAAACAGTATGCCCAAATACTGCCTCCTGATTTTGTCTCCTAAACCTCCACATGCCATGAGCTTTCCTTTTAATCTAGTGGCAACTACCTCCTCTTAACTGTTTAACCTGACACTTTTGGAGTTATCCTCGTCAGTTCATTCTTTCATACTTGTATGAACAAATTTATTTGCAGATAATTCCATCTATCTGCAAGTCCTATTGGTTCTTTTCTTTAGAATCCAACAACTATCTGCAGAATCTGGCCACTCTTCAGCAATTTCATTGCTACCATCCTCCTCTAAGCCATATATATATATCACGTGTGGATTATTTCAATTACCTCCCAACTGTTCTCCCTGATTTCACTCTTGTTTTTCTTGCTTTGCCTCTCTCCCCCAATATATTCTCAGTAGAGTAGTAGACAGAGCTGTCACAAATTAATAAAATCCTGCTATTCTTGTCACCCCAAATCCTCGAATGACTTCCCATTCACCCGCAAAATGAAAACAAACCCCACCATGTCTGTAGTTCTATATGTGATCTGGCTTTGTATCAACCCTTGGACATTGTGCTCAATATATTCTAGATTATGGTCCTTCTCTTCTGGCTATTGTAGCCTTTTTGCCATTTGTACATTCAGGTATTTTCTCCTGAAATGCGTTTCCTTTAATAGTCAGATGATTCATTCCCTCCCTCCTACAGGTCTTTGCTCAAATGTCAGCTTCTCAGTGACATCTTCTCTGACCAGCTTGTTTAAAATTGATCCTCCTATCCCCAGTATTTCCCATCTCTTTTTCTTCTTTATCCCTTAGCATTTATTACCATCTAACAGAGAAAACCAGAATCGCAGATATGTGTGTGTGTATAATTTTTTGTTACTTGCATATTTTATTTATTTTCTATCTCCCCTCACTAGATTGACACTACATTTCAAGAAGGTAGGGATCTTATCCATGTTGTTTACTGCTGAAATCCCGAGAACTAGCCTGATACAGAGGAGACTTTCAGTAAATATATGTTGAATGAATGAATTTTGTAATTCAGTTTTTGGAAGAATATATTTTTCCAATTTCTTACCATGGCTATTTCAGGGCACAGTGCAGTAATGCTGACTGAAACATTAAGACGTGGGTGCTATGAGGTAAAGAAAAAAGCGACTAGGTCACTGTTTTCCTTAATGTCTGTGAAATGGCATGATCTGAAGTTTATGAGCAAATGTGCTTTGATTCTGGTGAAGCAAATGTGAAGAAATAATTTAAAATAACAATAAGAGGGAATCCCTTTTAGGCATTTATTTAGACAACGTGGGGTGTCTAAACATTGGGATTACTGAAAATTTCTTCCCTCCAGCTCTAAAGCTGGCTTACACTTTTAGTTCTCTTGACAGGTTTCTGGTAGGCCCCTGCCAGGAGGCAGGTTTCTACACTTGAATGCCACATGAGATTCCAAGCCTAAGGCTCTATGCCCCGGGAGTCTTCTGTGAATTAACACATCTCTTTGAACAAACTTGTTTGATAGTTTGTGAAAGAAAACAGACTTAAAAAGTGGTTTGGGAAAATCTAAAGGCATGTGAAAGATCAGTTTTAAGTAGGGAACTCAGGAAAATCACCACAGTTCTACTCTAGAGTTATATCCACAGAAAAATTGTGTCCCAAGTCTGATATAAAAAATGACCTGTTCTTTCTAAATTTACCAGTTTAATCATTTGGGCACCTAGGACTAAAATGTGTGCAATTGATTTAAAGGAGCAATGACTGGAAGTGAAACATGGCTTCCAAAGGAAATGAACATTTTTTGACATAAACGTGGCATTTATGGTGACATAGATGTAGACACATATTCAACCTATGTTGACTATGGATGTTGCCAGGATGTGAATCAGATGAGCTCTCAGAGAGACAAATCTGCAAGTTGGAAATCTTCAAAGGACAGGATTGCTCCATAATCTCAAACAACATTATAATTGCTTTTAAATTAGTTTTGCTGCTTAATCTGCTTGTCCTGTGTGAGCTCTGTCTCTATTCAGGGTAGATTTCTTTCCTGAATGATACAGGGAAGGTTATTGTGTAGGTTTTCTTCTATGTTCTGGTTTAAAGACAGTTCTTTTTTTTATTAATTAATTAATTATTTTATTTTATTTTATTTTTTTGCATGGGCAGGCACTGAGAATCGAACACGGGTCTCCAGCATGGCAGGCAAGAACTCTGCCTGCTGAGAGACCGTGGTCCGCCCTAAAGACAATTCTTAACAACACCTGATCTGTGCCTCTAGATAAATCTGAGAGATAAATCAATCTGGTCCATGAGAATTCATGCCCCTAAAGGCTACATTGCATCTCTGAATTGAAATGTCCTTGAGAGAGCAGACCTAAGAATATTCTAAAAAAGATCTCCCATCTAAATTCTAATTTAGTGCGCTTCTGTAGACACCAGCTTTGGGTGAGCCAGCTCAGCATGTGTCCCTACTATTTAATGTCAGCCCATGACTATTCTTAGCCTTGACACCTCCAAACAGTTTTACCAGAATGAACAGATTTCTCCAACCCATCACATTTTCTATCCATTGAGTTGCAGATGGAAGAGGATAAAAAGGATACATATATGAAAGGGAACTGGTACATGTTTCCCCCACTCTCACAAACTAATCTCAGCAACTGAGCTAGTGTCAGTGGCATGTGAAAATAGGTTTTTATTTCTTTTCCCTATGCTGCATTCTTGGAAACTGAAATTTAGGGATGACAATAATGTATTTCTGCCAGCTTTGGGTACTTTAGCTTTCCAACTTGGCAGATATTTAACATCAAGGAAAGACTTAAACAGGAAGGACAACTATAAAGAAATGAAAGTAAATGGGCATTGGCTATATTTTGGAGGGCAGGAAAATCCATTTTGAAATAAGAGCTAATTGATGGTATTGAATGTGAGGAAATATTTTTCTCAAGTGCTTTCTGAGAAACACTACCATCAACAGAATTCCAGTGAATGAAGAATAAAAAATTGGGTTTTAATGTTTCCATTTTTGATGCTAGCAATTCTATAAACTCTGAGAACTTTATTACTCTGTACATTTCTGTCTTTGTTGTTGCTGTTGTTGTTTTAAAGGGGTAAGGGTGTTTGTCAAGAATAACTCTCTGAAATATCAGGAAAATATCCAGACATGCCTGAAGTGGGGACTATTATAAAAGGAGTCAATTGCTCAATCCAAGACTTCCTTCACCCCCTTTGATATTCCCAGATGGGTAAGAATAGGAACTTCAGATTCTCTTCACACACAGAAAGGGTGGGTGCAAGACCAGCCTTGGGGCCGAGTAGGCTTTAGTAGATGCCTTTTTTTTTTTTCCTAGGATGAATTAGAATAAATGGTTGTGGTAAAAGTGATTTGAGAGAGGGAGATGGGGCAGAGGGCCAGGGAGAGGGAGAGGGGTAGAGAAAGGAAAAATGCAGAGAAGGAAAGAAGAGTATGGGTATAGTGGACTGGAATCATATACCCCCAACAAAAGATGTTCAAGTCCTACCCCTCAGTTCTGTGGTATGCCTCCATTTCCAAGTAGGATCTTTGCATATGCTCTTAGTTAAGGTGTAGCCAAATTGGATGAGTGTGGACTTTAATCCATTAGGGCTGAAATCCTTATAAGCAGAGAAACTTTAGACTCAGGAGAAGCCAGAGAAGGAGCGAGAAATCACTATGTAATGGAGGCAGACCTCAAGCCAGCACCAGAATGCTACAGACTGGAGAAAGCATGGCGTGCTGACACCTTGGTTTCAGACGTCCAGCCTCCCAAACTGTGAGCCAGTAAATTCCTGTTGTTTAAGTCAACGAGTGTGTGGTATTTGTCATGGCAGCCTTGGTAAACTAAGACTCCAAGTTACGAAAGAGATGTGGAAGTAACTTCTGGAAAGATTTTCACCTGCTTGGAATTAGAAGAAAAACCCTCCAGAAAAATACCGAATGCTCTTTCATTTCAAGCACTGCTCACAAATTAGGAACTTGCCACCTCCACCTATTACTTGAGAAAGAGCTTACCTAGAAGGCATTTGAACCCATAGACTTTTCATTTTTCAGACCTCTTGATGCACTTAATATGTTTTGAGTTTTTTTCTCTTACTTGAGTAGTTTCAGAATCTGTGTAATACGTGCTCTACTTCATGGTGTTAGAGCTCAGAGGATTCAGAGGATGACACGACTAGCCCAAGTTCATATGTTTGGATAGTCAATGGTGGAACTAGGGTTGCTAACTCTGGTGAAGTGATTGCCACATTGCACCAAAAATCTTTTCCAAAGCAACTCCCTGTGGGGTGTGGTGACAACTCTTACCATAGCTTCTCTATAGACTCTGATGCCAGGTTCCCAATGACTATGAATAGATAATTATGAGGAGATGTCTGTGAGAACATTGTTGTTTTGAATATTTATACATCATTTGGGGTTCTCATTCAGTTATTTGCATTTTCAGTTTATTGTTTCAAATCAATAAGTGTTGATGTCTCTATGACATGACAAGAAGCTGTAGAATGAATCATTTCATTCTTAATAGAAAAGTAAAAATTTTAGCTAATTTTTTTATAATGCTAGGAAATTAATAACTTAAAATTTAAGGGGGTTGGGTGGGCCACAGTGGTTCAGTGGCAGAGTTCTCGCCTGCCATGCCAGAGACCTGGGTTCGTTTCCTGGTGCCTGCCCATGCAAAAAAAAAAAAAAAGAAAAAGAAAAATAGGGGGGTCAACCTAGGAAATTCAGATACAAACTAATTTAATTTACATCATTCCTATGTGCATGTGCATATGAAATCTTGACTGAAAGATAGAAGACAGTAGTGATTTTCTAGGAAATATACATTTTCCAATTCAAAGTTAGAAATTGCATATAGTTTCTTATGCACTGGAAAAAGTATGACTGTATTTTTAAGTGAAAAAAAAAAACGTGATTTCACTCACACCAAGTTGAATATTTTACTAACATGGGCTTACAGTCAGTTTTTATAACATTTGGACGATGTTGCATTTGTAAAATGTCACTACTCATTTTGTGCAGATCTCCCACACAGATAACTGAATTCTTTTAAGTGCCTACAAGTTCCAGAAGCCTTGTAGATAAGTACCTTTGATTTTCCAGCCCAGTCAAATTTAGAAAAGGTTCACCTTCTTCACACATCACATCACTCCAAACTAGGAAACCGAAAAGGAGAAACCAAATTTAAAACATAAGAGCTACTTTTTGGATTGGCCCTGGATAAGTAGCTAATCTGTGAAATTGCATGATATGAAATAAGTTTCTTAAGAAAATAGTCACATTTTCACTAAAATGAAAAATAAGAAAAAGACCTGTATACAAAGAGACCTTTATTATAATTTCTTGTTAACTAATTTAACCCCCGCTGCATATAGGTTCAGTCTGTTCTCTGAGGCATTTGCTATATATAGGTATTAGTTTGAGGGCCCAAGATTTTTTCCTGTGATATCATAAAACCTCATTACCTTGGAATTGTCCTGATTTAGAATTGGAGATCATTTTGATATGGCTGGTGTTAGCTTAGAAAAATTTGTTTCTCATAGAGGAATCTGTAAATGAGATCGCAGAGTGGATGCTAAAACTCTTAAATCCAATCAGATGCAAAGGAGAAAAAATGTTAGAAGGAAATAAGTGAGATGTCTGACATTGGTTGTATTCATGTGGTGGAACTATATGTAATCTCCTTAATTTCCTTGGTTTTCTGTAATGTTGTTTGTATTATTTTGTCATGTAGAAATATATTTATAAAAACAAAATACCTGGGACTTTTCTGGCACTTTTAAGTATCTTAGAACTGTCTAGTTGTTTGCAAACAATTAAGTTCTGCATGGAAAATTATTTTGATCAATTATAACATTTTTTCCTACTCCAATTTTCTGAAATGGTTAAAAACAGAATGATGGGTTTTCTTTAGAAATGCTATGCACGTGCTTACTTTCTCCTGGTGGATTTTAGTTAGGAAGAGTCCATTAGAGATCCAAACCCGCATGGACCATGTTTTAGTCAAAGTTGAATTCATTGAAAGGATGGAGACATAATGTGTCTTCTTGGACCTCATACAAGTGTGAGCTCTATTAAATCACAATAGAGATTTGGGATAATTTAAAATGTGGAATCCAATGGGGTAATGAATGTAGTAGAGTGCCTACTCTGATGCAATGCACCGAATCCATGTTGAATTAGTATATATCGTTGTGGATTTTTCACATGATGAAATCATCTATTCTAACCCTAATAGGATTAACAAAGTATCACCAAATGGCTTTCTGTTGAACTTGCTTGGATGGTTGCTTTAGTTCTCACTTCTCATTGATTTTAAATAGATACTTGTTCCCTCAAAATTAGTACATGATGAAGGCATTTTTAGCTGATGTATGTCTAAGCTTGCATGCATACACATTGGGTCACAGTGATACTTCCCTTGGCTATGTTTTGGATGATGGATGGGCTTGTCAGAGAGGTTACTGGTGGCTCTGTTTACCTCTCATTTTGAAATGCTGGTTCTGCAAATTTGGGAGTTGAAAAGCTGTCAGGGTATGTGCAGAGGCTGTAAGAGAAATAGAGTGCATGGTACAGATTTTGAGATCTATTTCAAGACAGGTGTAAATAAAAGTGACAATGTATATATCCTTTTGGATATGGCTTTATCGCTCTAAAAGTCAGCACATGTATTTGGGTGTCTCTCTCCATAGCTTGAATTATTAAATGGATATAATAATTTATAGTTATTTCTAATTTCTAAATATATTTTAAATATTTAGATGTTTTCAACACTATGAACCAAAGTAATTTATTTATCCCTGGGCTGGCATTCTCATGTTTCCGTGGAATGGAAAGAATTGATACTTTTCTTTTTATTACTTTCTATGGGCCTCAACCCTCTAATGATTTGGGAATATCATTAAATCTCTTCTGTTAATCTCCAGGCCTACTTCATCTTGCTGGGCTGATGAATGGGCTCTGTTACCCGAGACATCATTTTTAGTGCCACTGAAGGAAAGGGATTTTCAGTAAACATTTTATTTCTTTTATGAGAAATTTTCTAGAAGGAGCAATGCTTTTGATTTTATGAAATGACATCAGGTTGTACTGTGATGGTCACACAAGGATGCCCTTGAAAATATTCTGAGAATTAGGGCTATTTCCACACATCTAATCCCAGAGTCTGTGGGTGAAAACAGCAAAATGTAAAAACTGGCAGTTTTAATAAGTTATGAAGGTTTGGTGGATTCAGGATTAAGGCCTGGAA
>PVIY010023955.1:0-38699 GCA_004026745.1 Myrmecophaga tridactyla | reverse complement strand
GTGTACGGTTGACTCTCTTAGCTGCCATTGCTTAGACCAGGCCTGGTGACGCAGTGTCTGCTCTGCGGTGCGAACTGCCCCTTTTCCCGTGTTTCTCTCAAGGGTTCTGTCTGGGCTGGACCCAGTTCATGCGTCTCGAAGATGTCACCACAGATTGTTACAACTTCTCCCCCTTGTATCCGCTAGCAAAGCACTCACCTTGACAGTGCCCGCCTATATCTGTTATTTTGGGTTTAATACACACTGATTCTTACTAATAAATATTTTAAATTTTGCTGAGCCTATCTGTGTCTCGTTATGATGTTCAGTACAGTAATTTTATTTTTAAATCACAGTCACATCTGGAATAAAAATGGCAACGCCCCAGAGCATCTTGTGCACTTGTGCATGGGAAGGGACGTTTGAGGGTGCTCACTGAATTGCTGTTTGCAACAGCAAAAAGGGAATGGCTGATAAAATGTGGCAAAGTCACGTGACAAAAAAACAGAGGGCACGTAAAATGAGTGCACGCTCTCAAATGCACCAGCGTGGATCTTGGAGGCAGAAGGTGGAGTGCAGGACTGCCTTTCTGCACGGCCTGAGCCACGTACCAGGTGTGCCTGGCTGGGTGAACAAGGCATGCTGGCGAGGTGCAGGGCATGCATAGCCTTAGACCAAGCAGTAATGCATCACCTGTGTGTGCATGCATGCTTGTGCATGGTGTGTGATACACGTGTGTGCGTGAGAGGATTGAATGTGTGCATGTGCAGTCAGGGAAGAATCAGAAGGACGCGTGTACTCACCTCTAGGGAGGGGGAGTGAACAAGATCGGGGGGAGAACTTTGGGCAGTCAACTTTGTTGATAATTCCTTATTTACTTCATGAAATAATCTGAAGTCACTGTGACAAAATGATGGTGTCTTGTAACTTGAGGGCGTTTTGTTTTATTGGTCTGTATTTTTCTGTTCCCCTCACCCACCCACAAAGAGGCAGGGCTTTGGAGAAAAGAAGCAATGAGCTGGATTCAACTGATTTCATAAACTAAATCGAATTACTAAAGACTTAGTAAGTGTAAGTGCCGCTTAATGCGCTCAGGAAATTTTATGAGATGCATTTACTCCTGTCCCCCTTCCATCCTTTGAGCCACCCCCACCTTCCCCCAGCGCACACACACTTTCTCACTCACACCTGTGCTTTCTATTCAGAGTCTCATTTCATATATAGATGAACCTGGAAAAGCCGGGCGTGAAATGGGAGAAATCAGTGCCTCATGCTCTCAGAATTCAAGTCACTGCCCCAGGAGCCTGCTGTGACTGTTGTCAATGTGTAATCAAACGAGAAAAGGAAACAACCCACCTTCCCCAACAAGAGAGCCTGTGTTCTGAGTTTGTAAGCACACAAGCCTTTCACCTGCATTTACCAAGAAGCGGTTACCTATTTATGGCAATTTGGGGAAATGTGTCTAGAAATAATCCGATCCCCATGACTGGCCCAGTGCTCCTTCCTCCCCCCAGCCTCTTTTCTCAACAGTCTTGTAAACAGGGCTCCTGTGTTCTCCTTTGTCCCACCTTGGGAGTTTATTTACGAGGAAGCCAGTGTCTGACAGTCACAGACTGGGGCCTCTGGGGCCTTTGTGGCAGTTTACACTTTTTGCAAAACAGTCTTGGTTTATGTAAGGGCCCGGGGTAGGGGGGGTCGAGGCCAAGGAGTCGGAGCCCTCCTGAGCCTGACTGCTTTAGCCCTACCCAGGCTGGCCCCATTTGTGAACATTCCCTCCCCAGGCATGTTTTGTCCCCAAAGCAAGGCCCGCTGGCTAGAAGGGGAGGGAGACCTCGTGCTAATTTCAGCATTGTGTCCAGGGACGTCTCTCCGGCATTTCAAGACATACTGCAGCAATGTGCTGTTGGACTGACTTTGGTACGTGTGTAAAGTTACCTTCTCTCCTCTACCCCAGGGTTCTATTAAAAAAGCAAAAATACAGCACGAGAGGTTGGCAAGTATACCAAAAACGGGCACTCTTGTGCATGCTGGTCAGATATAACTTGGTAGAATCTTTCTAGAGAGCAGTTTGGCAACTTCTGAAACTTTGGAAAGTTAATTCCTAATTCTAGGAATTAATTCTAAATGTCTATAAAATATACCGTTTACCTATTGCTGCCTCACGTATTTGCCCAAAACATAGTGGCTAAAAACAATGACCATTTATTATCTCACAGTTACTGTGAGCAGGAATTTGGGGAGGCTGAGCTGGGTGGTTCCAGCTCAGGGTTTCGAATAAGGTTGAATGGAGATTTTAGGAGGGTCTGCTCTCATCCGAAGGCTCGCCTGAAGCTGGGGGTTCCACTCCCCCAGTGGCCCTATCCCGTGGCTGATGGCAGAGGCTCAGCTCCTCACCCAAGGGACCTCGCTGTGAGCACCCTGAATGGCTGACCCAGGAGCAAATGTGGCCCCAGTGTCTTTCTCTACCCTGGACTCGATGTCACACCTTGGCATTATTGTCATTTTACACCAGCTTTTTCAGGGTTTGCCTCTGCTTTTGCAACACTGAGAGTTCTACTCTCAAGATGATATTCCCTCTCACTTCCTTTGACAATTTTTTTGGATACTGAGCTGACTGTGTAAAAACACCCTATTTCTATGTTCTGGGACAGTTTATATTGCTTTAAATATTTTTTCCTTGAAAGTTTAAAACACATCTGAAAACACCTGGATATGATGTCATTTTTTTAAAATTTATTAAACGTGGTATACAAACACCAACATTGTTACCATGTGATCATTCCATTCTTGGTAGATAATCAATAACTCACAATATCACCACATAATTGTTGTATATGCACCATCATGATCATTTCTTAGAACATTTGCATGATGTCATTTCTAAAAAGAGTTCTTGATAATTTTATAAAAGACTTCCATGATTTTTCTATTATAGATGTCTTGAGACAAGTTTGATAATTTGTCTTTTTCTAGAAAATAGTCCATTTCATCCAGATTTTCAAATTTATCAGTACAAGTCAATGTAGAATTTCGTTATATATTTTAAAACCTCCTTTACTTATCCTAAATAAATATTTTTGTTCTTTTTTAAAAAACAAAAAGATGATATCCCTTCTGTGTGTTTCGGGAGTCAGTTTGGGGAATCAAAGCCAGAACTCAGCTCTCCTGGGCTCTCCCTTCAGTAAATGGCCCCGAGGCTCACAAGGTCATCTCAAGCATATGTGTAGGGAGGGCACATCTGTTAATCCTCACATATTTATCCTGCTGCATCATGATTTTAGAATGCTTAATGACAGGATATAAAGAACTACATGATCCTATAACAAAAATAGCTGCATGGCTCTACCAGGAGAAGAGATAGTGGTGGTTACTGTTAGACTGTTAAAACTACATACTTAAAAATGCATTTTGAAGTATCACTTTTCAGACAAGGGTTTTCTTGAGAGATGCTGAAGCACCAGCTTTTAAACTCTGCTCCTCAGGGGTCCTGAGGCCATGGGAGGGAACTCCGGGGATCTCAACAGCATGGGCTGGGGAGGGCACTGTGTGTTTGGGGAGAGAATTCCATGTGAGATTTTCTTCGCGATAAGGAGGCTGATAATTCTGCTGCTAATCGTAATTAACAAAAATATTGCGCAACATTTCCTGGAGTTTTCCTTTGACTCCATGTCTTCTCCCCTTGATAATTTTTCATCCGTGAATTCTCTAGGTCAGGGACAATTAAATGGGGCCACCCTGACTCTGCCAAAGTAAACCCTCAGTAGATGTGCATCATTTATTCATTTGATGAAACAGTGCATGCCAAAGGGGCCTGGGCCCTACTAGAGCTTTGACTGTGGTCCCTCTTACTGGGATGCTGGAACTATTTTTC
Organism: Myrmecophaga tridactyla; assembly: GCA_004026745.1. Lineage (NCBI taxonomy): Eukaryota > Metazoa > Chordata > Mammalia > Pilosa > Myrmecophagidae > Myrmecophaga > Myrmecophaga tridactyla. The sequence goes on along the minus strand of PVIY010023955.1, from coordinate 34,849 downwards.
AGGGTTCAGCAAAGGAAGGAGAAACTACACTAGATACTTTAAAACATGGACGTGGCTTTTAAAATAGACTTGTTGGCAGGGCTGGGGGAGTGGGTCTCAGCCAAGTTCGTAGAACAGGTTCCCTGACGCTGGGTACTGACTCCTTAGCCCCAAGAGGGCCTTCACTCCTGTCCCAGGCTGGAGGTGGAGAGTCAGGAGACGGCTGTTGGAATGTTGGGTTTCATGAAAACTTTAACATGGATATAAAGCTCACAGTCTATGTGCCCATTTTTTTATGCATCCCAATAATGTCCTTTTGAGACTTTTCTCCTCCACTATTAGATCCAGTCCAGAATCATGTATTGCATTGTCTTTTTTTTATAAGCAGTTTTATTGAGATCTATTCACACACTATATAGTCCATCCAAAGTAGACAATCTACGGCTCACAGTATCATCATGCAGTTGTGCACACAACCCCATGATCAATTTTGGAATGCTGTCATTGCTCAAAAAACCAAAAGCCAAAAACATATCTTCCCAGATCCCTCCTCCCCCCATTATTGACCCTTAGCATTGGTGTGGTACATTTATTACTGTTGATGAAAGAGGATTAAAATCTTGGTGTGAGGGTGGGCCACTGTGGCTCAGCAGGCAGAATTCTCGCCTGCCATGCAAGAGACCGAGGTTCGGTTCCCTCTGCCTGCCCATGCAAAAAAAAAAAAAAAAAAATCTTGCTGTTAACTATAGTACACAGTTTGTAATAGGTGCATTTTCCCCTTATACCTCTCTATTATTAGCTCCTTCTAATAGTCATACATTTGCTCTAGCTCAGGAAAGAACTTTGTACATCTGTACAGTTAATCACAGTCTTTTTTCACCACAGGGTTCACCGTGTCACACAGCCCCATGTTTCATCCTCTAGCTTTCCGTCTGGTGTCATACAGGACCCTAATCTTCCCCTTTCAACCCCGGTTACACCCATAATTCAGCACTGTTAATTACACTTACCGTAATGTGCTGCCATCACCTCTATCCATTTCCAAATATTTAAATTCAACCTGGCTAAACAGTCTGCACATATTAAGAATCTACTCCCCATTCTCTAGTCCCATTCTATCTCCTGTACAGCTTTATTCTAGATTTCATGACTGTGAGTTCACACATTATAATTAGTAATCATAATTTACTATATATTAGTAAATCACATAATGTCTGTCTTTTCATGCCTGACTTACTTCACTCAGCATTATGCCCTCAAGTTTCATTCATGGTGTCACATGCTTCAGGCCTTCATTTTTTCTTACAGCTGAATAATATTCCACGTTATGTATACACCACGTTCTGTTTATCCATTCACCAGTTGAGAGACCCTTGGGTTGCTTCCATATTATTATTGTCTCGCTCTTTTTCTTTTTTTCAATGTGGAAACATATATACAACCTAAACTTCCCCATCTCAACCCCTCTCAAGCAGACCACTCACAGTCACAATGTGGCAGTACTGCCACCACCATCTATTACCAGAACTTACCCTCCACCCCTCGAGCATTCACTCCAGAACGCAGCTCCTTTGAGAGTGTCATATTACACTGGGACAGCAGGCGTAGGACAGTCCCGTACACTGGATCACAAAGTCGCCTGGTTCAGCCTCGTTTGCCTGTGGTGAGGGGGGCAGTAGCATCTGGGAGGTGGGGCAGACCTCGTCGCAGCCGTCTTCCAAAATGTACCCATCCATTCAACAGGTATTTACTGAAGGACCTGTGAGTCAGGTGGGCCAGGCAGACCTTTGGCCCCATTAGATACATGCAATTATCAAGTACACCAAGGGAAAATGATGGCTGGGAAAAGACAAGGCAAACCAGAATGGCAGAAATGGGAAGAGGCGTTCCTCTGTGCCTCTGAAAGGACCACACGGTGGAAACCAAACCTTGGCATCCTCTTAACATCCTGCCTCAGTTTCCTCCTGAGTACCCACATCCCAGGTGAAGTGAGATCCTTGTCTGTAATGCACTTAGCTAGGGGAACTTATGATTATTATCATGCCACAGGCTTCGGTCTTTGCCCTAGGATGGGGAAGAATTCTTTCCTGTTGCCTCCTAGTCTCAGCTTTCTCCTTTCTGTTCCCTTCCTTTTTCTTTCCTTGGGAGACCCCGTGGCAAAGACACAAAAATCTAAACTCAGGCCACCTGGCCCACTCAGCCTCTGTTTCAGCCTGTGTGAAATGCAGATTCATATGAGCACACCTACAATTCTGGAATCCCAAAAGCTTTGCAAATGGGAGGAATTTTCCTAAGTAGCAAAACCTGACCTGAACTAAGGTGATGTGACATAACCAGCACGTCTCTGGCCAGGGCTGCAGAAACAGCGCTGTGCTTGATTGCAGGCCCACCCCCAAACCTACCCCACCCTCCATCTTCACCGCGGCTCTGCTGGGACGTTCTGTAATTGAGGCACTGCATGACTCATAGAATCCAGATTAAATCCCGAGCTGTGCTATACAAGGCCCCAAGGGCCTGTTTTAGCCTCCTCTAGGGACTGTGCTGTGATGCTGATCGGGGCAGCACATCCCTGAGGGCAGGAGGCTCCAGGGGCCCTGTTTGCAAAGAGGACCTGGGTTCAGCACCTCCTGGGGGGCTGCACGGCTTTACCCACACAAATCCCTCATCATAGACTTGGTACCAATTAAGTCCTCCAAAATCCTAATGGCGAACGATGAGTTTAGTGACCCACTATGCACCGGACGCTGCTCTAAGTGATATTGCATCATCCTGCCTCTTTTTATTTTTACAACAGACCCTATGAGGTAGTGCAATTATTACCTCCATTTTTTTTTTTTTTTTTTTTTTACATGGGCAGGCACCAGGAATCGAACCCGGGTCCTCGGGCACAGCAGGCAAGTGTTCTTACCTGCTGAGCCACCGTGGTCCGCCCTATTACCTCCATTTTACAGACGAGAAAACTGACACACAAGATGGAAAACGAATTGCTCAAGATCATACATGAGTAATGGAGACAGAATTCAAGGGTTAGCTGCTACTGTTTTCTCCTTTTTTGCTTGCTTTGTAACTACTGCAAATAATCACGGAAATCCATGTTTCTTAAATACTTCCCTGAGCTACATGTCTTCAAATTTTATCCCTTTTTTATTAACCCCCAAAACTATTCTGAGAAGGATGGCTCAACTGTTTTCTCAGAGCTGTGGAGAGCTGGAGTCACTTCCTCAATTTTACACAGTGAGTAGGACCTGCCTTTACACCCAGGTCCACCCTATTCCAAATCCCACATGAAGTTCTTGCACCTCAGGAGGAAGTTCTGCCAGGGAAGCTGATAGTTAAGCAGTTGAATCACCCTTAACCAGAAATTGCTGGCTTGACTGAGCTCTTCTTATCTGATCCAGAACTGCATGGGTCTCCCTCCATCTTGACCCTTCTACTCAGGCCCCTTGATTTATCTTTTCCTTTTCCTGGATCCTGACATGGAAACCATTGCTCAGCTCGGCTCTCGCTTTTCGAAATGACTTTTCCATCTGGCGCAAGCAATCTTGCCTTCCTTGGGCCAAACCCTGAGTTAGCTGCGGGGAGCCTGGTGCCATCCCTGGCATCCCCAGGTGGGTCTGGGTGACCAAATGGGGCCTGCTCGCTCTGTCTCTTTCATCTCCTGTGTTCTCTGCATTTGTGCTTATTTTCTCCTTTACTGCTCCTTTGGAAAAGGCTCCAGACCCAGCTCCAGGGCGTGCCTTTCACCTGAGCTCTGGTTTTATCCCAAATATTGTTGCGTGTGTATGTGTGTTTGTTTTGCTTTTGCTTCCATCTTAAAATTCCCCTTGAGCCATCTTCCCCTTATCACCCGACATAGAGGCACAGATCTCAAAGTGTGATCAACTGGTATCCTCCTCTTACCCATCTCTCTCCCTCATACTAATGAAATCCTTATTTCATTAACTTCTCACTTGAATGTGATCTATCACTCATTTTGGTCTTTCAAAGGTCACCTCATTGCCCAACCAATGGCTTCTGTCTACTTCTCTGTCAGTGCAGGAGGCTGCTAACCACTTCCCTTTGAAACTCCTGGGCTATGACTTCTTGGCCTGGGGTGCTGTGTTTCCTCCAGCTTCTTCAACTGCTCCTTTCCACTTTTCCCTTGCTGCCTCTTCTTATATTTCTGACCTGCTTAAAAGCAGGTATTTCCCAAATCCACGTTCCCGATCCTTCTCAATCTCATCCGAGGTGATGGTTTCAACTATTGCCTCTAGGTGTTTGGCTTCCAAATTGTGACCTGGCCTGCCTTCTTTGCGGAGATCCCACTAACTTCCCAGCTGACCAACATGTATGCCCTCAGGTGTCCTCCTTCAGGTCCAGTACCCCTTCCGGCATGCCAGGCCTCCGTGTCATCTCTGCAGTCCCAGCAAACACTGCATCCTGTCCCTGGCTCAGGCTTCAGACTTCAGAGTCACTTTCACAGACCACAAACCACAATGTCTCAGCCCACGGCCAGGCATTTACCAAACCACGTAAATGCTTTTTCTGGCATTTCTTCAATCTTCTAACCTGCTTTCCATTGTCCTACTTTAGACTCTTGAAATATTCTATCTCAGTTATTGTGATAGTTTTTTTTAATAAGCTCTTTAAAAAAATGTTGTTTCTCTTTATTAGAGAAGTTGTGGGTTCACAGAACAATTGTGCATAAAATACAGGGTTCCCATACACCACCCCACCACCACCATCTTTTGTTGGTGTGGAATATTTGTTACGATTGATGATAGCACCTTTTAATAATTGTGCTGCTGATTAAAGTCCATGGTTTAACTTAGGGGTCACAGTTTGCAAACTGTAAATCCATGGATTAAAAAAATTATTCGGTTACTATATATACAATCTAGCATTTCCCCCTTTTAATCATGGTCAGATACATATTTCAGTTCTGTTCATTCTGTTCACAAAGCTATGCTATCATCCAGCATCCTTTACCAAAACATTTCCCTCATTGTGCTGGTTTGAAAGAATGTATGTCCCCTAGAAAAGCCATGTTTTAATCAAAATCCCATTTCATAAAGGCAGAATAAACCCTAATCAATACTTATGTAATTAGATCATCTCCCTGGAGACATAACCCAATCAAGAGTGGTTGTTAAACTGGATTAGGTGGAGATGTGTCTCCACCCATTTGGGTGGGTCTTGATTAGTTTCTGAAGTCCTATAAAAGAGGTAACATTTTGGAGAATGGGAGATTCGAAGAGAGCAGAGAATGCTACAGCACCACGAAGCAGAGAGTCCACGAGCCAGTGACCTTTGGAGATGAAAAAGAAAAATGCCTTCCGGGGAGCCTAATGAAACAGGAAGCCAGGAGAGAAAGCTAGCAGATGATGCTGTGTTCACCATGTGCCCTTCCAGATGAGAGAGAAGCCCTGACTGTGTTTGCCATGTGCCTTCTCACTTGAGAGAGAAACCCTAAACTTCATCGGCTTTCTTAAACCAAACTATTTTTCCCTGGATGTATGCCTTAGATTGGATATTTCTATAGACTTGTTTTAATTGGGACATTTTCTTGGCCTTAGAACTGTAAACTAGCAAATCGTTAAATTCCCCTCTTTAAAAGCCATTCCGTTTCTGGTATATTGCATTCCAGCAGCTAGCAAACTAGAACACTCATTCCAGATAAGAACGCTGTACAGTTTAAGCCTTAACTTCTCATTTCCTATCCCCACCCTGTTCCCTGGTAATCTATATTCTAGATTCTGGCTTTATGTGTTTGCTTATTCTGTTTCAAATCAGTGAGCTCGTACCATGTTTGTCCTTTTATATCTGGTGTACCTCACTAATCATTATATCTTCAACGTTCATCCATGTTGTCGCAGGTATCAGGACTTCATTCTATTTTGCACCTAAATAATATTCCATTATATGCATATATCATGTTCTGTTAATCCATTCATTGGTTAATGGACACTTGGGTTGCTTCCACCCTTTGGCAGTTGTGAATAATGCCACTATGAACATTGGTGTGCAAATATCTGTTTGAGCCCCTGCTTTTGATTCTTTTGCATATATTCTTTTGCAAATATCTCTTTGAGCCCCTGCTTTTGATTCCAAACAGTAGTGGAATTGCCAGGTCATATGGTAATTCTATACTTAGCTTTCTGAGGAACTGCCAAACTGTCTTCCACAGCAGCTGCACTGTTTTACATTCCTGCCAGCAATGAATGAGTATTTCCAGTTCTCCACATCCTCTCCAACACTTATTTTCCTTTCTTTTTTTCAATAGCAGCCATTCCCATGGGTGTGGAATGGTATCTCATTGTGGCTTCGATTTGCATTTCCCTAATGACTAATGATGTTGAACATCTTTTCATGTGCTTTCTGGCCATTTGTGTATCTTCTTTGAAGAGATATCTGCTCAAGTATTTTGCCACTTCCCATATTTTAATGGGGTTGTTTGTCTTTTTGTTAAGTTGAAGTATTTCTTTATAAATACTAGATATTAACCCTTTATCAGATATGTAGTTTCCAAATATTTTCTTCCATTGGGTAGGTTGTCTTTTACTTTCAGGATAAAGTCCTTTGAGGAACAAAAGTTTTTTTGTTTGGATGAGGTCCCATTTATTTTTTTCTTTGTTGCTTGTGCTTTGAGTGTAAAATCTAAGAAACCATTGCCTAACACAAAGTCATGAAGATGACTTCAAGGCATTTGATATCTCTCGCTCTTGTATTTAAGTTTTTGATCCATTTTGAGTTGACTTTTGTATATGGTGTGAGGTAGAGGTACTCCTTTTTTGCAAATGGAGATCCAGTTTTTCCAGTACCATTTATTGAAGGGACTTTTCTTTCACAATTGAGTGGTCTTTGCCACCTTGTCAAAAATCAGTTGGCCATAAATGTGAGGGTTGATTTCTGAGCTCTCGATTTGATTCCATTGATCTGTGTCTGTCCTTCTGCCAACATCATGCTTTCTTGATTATTGTGGCTTTGTAATAAGTTTTAAGATCAGGAAGAGTGAGTCCTCCAACTTCATTTTTCTTTTTCAAGATAACTTTAACTATTTGAGGCCCCTTATATTTCCATGATTGGCTTTTCTATTTCTGCAAAGAAGTTTGTTGGAATTTTGATTGGGATTACCTTGAGTCTATAAATTGCATTGGGTATTATTGACATCTTAATGATATTTAGTCTTTCAATCCATGAATACATATATATCCTTCCATTTATTTAGGCCTTCTTTAATTTTTTTTAGCAATGTTTTGTAGTTTTCTGTTTACAAGTCCTTTACGTCCTTGGTTAGATTTATTCCTGGATATTTGATTCATTTAGTTGCTATTGTGAATGTATTTTTTCTTGATTTCTACTGATTTTTGGGTTTTGAGTTTGTATCCTGCCACTTTGTTGATATCATTTGTTAACGCTAGAATTTTAATCAACTTTTTAAAAAATAATTTCAAATTTACAATACAGTTGCAGAAATAGTACAAACCCCATACAGAGAACTCTAACATATTCTGCCCCCTCACATATCTAGATCCCCCAGTTTTAACATTTTGCCACATTTACTGTATCATTCTACCAATATATCAATCTCTCTGTTTATCTCTGTTTTGGTCATGGTTCCATAGAGAAACAGAACCAAGAAGAGAAATCTGTAAGTGTGAGATTTATAAAAGCGTCTCACACAACTGTGGGGACACAAGCATCCAAGAACCATAGGGCAGGCTGAAGCATGGCAACTCCCATGAAGGATCTCAAAGAACTACACAGAGCGGTTCACTAGCTTAAGAAGCAGTGAAAATTCTCTCTCCTCCCTTAAAAGTCTTCAGCTGATTGGATCAAATTCAGCTAATTGGATTATCTCATTTGTGGAAGAGACACCCTTATTGACGGTAGATATAATCAGCCACAGATGCAATCAACTGACGATTGATTTAATAAGCCTTCTAGTTTCTCAACCAGTCATGAAATATCCTTGCAGTAACATTAGGCCAGTGCTAAACTGACCAGACAACTGAGCACCATCACCTGGCTAAGTTGACACCTGTACCCAACCATCACAGTCCACCCCTTGTCAACTTGGCAGCTATACACTTCACCTTAAACCATACTTAATCTCTACACAATAAACAGACATATGTTTTACCTACCAATACTCAACTGTCCTGTGTACAAACAGAAATGCACAAAAATGCTCCAGAAAAGGGTGCAAGTCCTTAGGTGACATTCACTCTTAAACTTGATATCCTATAACTTAAATACTATAACATGAACAATTCAACTTATATGATGAGAAGAAAATAAGATATTTGCTTTATGTATAAATACAAGCATACAACCAAACAAGGAGGAAATATTCATACCATCACAGTCCTTGTTTCTGTAACTGGTCATGTGGTCATAGTTCATATTTATCACTACCTTCTTCCATTACCCATTCCATATTCCCCTTACTCTCAGCAAGCACTTCAGCTGTCATGGTTCTTTGCCTGGTGGGGTGATCCAAACCTTCATTCCTGAAGTTTCCGGGCCAGTGGTAGTCCTGCCTGGATTGGGTTGTTGCAGTTTTCAATTGACTTTAATCACAGGGCATGGTATTACTAAGAGATGCCCTAGGGGAGCTCCTGTATTCCAGGGAAATTCTCCTTTACCTCCATTGTGTAGTTGCAGTCCGATTTCCCCTTGAGAGTCAGGATCAGTCACCCTAGTCAGTACAATAATCCCCTTCCTTGCCTGTTGCTTCAGAGACATGAGAAGCCCAAAGTGGCCAGTTGGCAGTTTTAACTTCCAGTTCAATGGAATCATTCTTGTGTCTCTTGGTAGGATCACTCCTCCTTCTGGAACTAAGACCATCAGAGCTTAAGGTTTCAGGGACAGTAAGTAAACATTTTTCTAGTGGCTCACCAGGGAAATAGTGAATGGTGCCACTCCCATTTCCATCCCTTGATTCCTGGACCTTTGAACCCTGGCTATGGGATAAACAGCACCATAGAGTGGATGCTGATTTAGAGCAAACACACACAGCCTCCTGGAGACCATTGCCCAAGCCATATTGCCACCTAGTTGGTGCCATAGTTGGGTCTTAAAAAGGCCATTAGAAAATGGAAAAAAAAAAAGAAGCCATCCCACCGTTCTATCAACCCAGCTGCCTCTGGATGATGGTGACCATGATAAAACCAGAGAATTCCATGAGCATATGTCCATTCCTGCACTTCATTTCCTGTGATGTTGGTTCCTCAATCAGAAGCAATGCTGTGCATAATACCATGATGTTGGATAAGGCATTCTGTAGTCCAAGGATGGTAGTTTTGGTGGAAGCATTGCATGCAGGGAAGGCACACCCATATCTGAGTATGTGTCTATTCTAGTTACAACAAATCACTACCTCTTCCATGATAGAAGTGGTTCAATGTAATCAACCTGCCACCAGGTAGCAAGCTGATCACCTCGGGGAATGGTGCCATATCAGGGACTGAGTGTGGGTCTCTGCTGCTGGTAGATTGGACACTCAACAGTGGCTGTAGCCAGGTTGGCCTTGGTGAGTGGAAGTCCATGTTGCTGAGCCCATGCATGACCTCAATCCCCAGCACCATGCCAACTTTGTTCAGGAGATCGTTGGGCAGTGGCAGGAGTGGATGGGGAAACAGGATGACTTGTACTCACAAAACGGGTCATTTTATCAACCAGATTATTAAAACCTTCCTTAAAACAGAAAACGATGAATGCTGGAGAGGATGTGGAGAAAGAGGTACACTTATCCACTGTTGGTGGGAATGTTAAATGGTACAACCACTGTGGAAGACAGTTTGGTGGTTCCTCAGGAAGAACCACCTGAGGAACCACCATATGACTGCCATATGACCTAGCAATACCATTGCTAGGTATCTACTCAAAAGACATGAGGGCAAGGACACAAGCAGACATTTGCACACCAGTGTTTATAGCAGCATTATTTACAATTGCCAAGAAATGGAAACAGCCAAAATGTCCATCAACAGAGGAGTGGCTAAACAAGCTGTGGTATATACATACGATGGAATATTATGCAGCTGTAAGAGATAGGGCTCGAGCAGGTACTGATGGCACAAGTAAGTTATATGAGGAACTGTCCCTCATGGTGTCCACTCCTGCCACATTATCTTCTCTTTCCCAACCCAGATTTATGGCCTCTTGGGAGTTCCTTACATTCGGTTGACTGAGGAAGAGAAAACACTGGCCTGGTTAACAGATGGTTCTGCATGATATGCAGAAACCACCTGAAAGTAGACAGCTACAGCACTATAGTCCCTTTCTGGGATGTCCTTGAAGGGCAGTGGTGAAGGGAACACTTCCCAGTGTGCAGAACTTTGAGCAGTGCACCTGGCTTTTCATTTTGCTTGGAAGGAGAACTGTCCAGAGGTGCATTTGTATACTGACTCATGGGCTGTTGTTAATGGTTTGGCTGGATGGTTAGGAACTTGGAAGGGGCATGATGGGAAAATTGGCAAAAAAGTGGTCTAGGGAAGAGGTATGTGGATAGACTTTTCTTAACGGGCAAAAAGCATGAAGATATTTGTGTCCCATGTGAATACTCAACAGAGTGTGACTTCAGGAGAGGGATATCTCATTGTGGTCTTGATTTACATTTCCCTAATAGCCAGGGAAGTTGAGCATCTTTTCATGTGCCTTCTAGCCATTTGTATTTCCTCTTCTGAGAAGTGTCTGTTCATGTCTTTTGCCCATTTTGTAATTGGGTTGTCTGTCTTTTTGTTGTTGAGTTGAACAGTCTCTTTATATATTCTGGATACTAAACCTTTATCTGATATATCATTTCCAAATATTGTCTCCCATTGTGTAGGCTATTTTTTTTAGTTTCTTGAGAAAGTTCTGTGATGCACAAAAGTGTTTAATTTTGAGGAGTTCCCATTTACTTCTTTCTTTCTTCAATGCTCGTGCTTTGGGTATAAGGTCTAGGAAACTGCCTCCTAGTATAAGATTTATAAGATATTTCCCTACATTTTCTTCTAAAAGTTTTATGGTCTTAGATCTAATGTTAAGGTCTTTGATCCATTTTGAGTTAATTTTTGAATAGGGTGTGAGATATGGATCCTCTTACATTCGGATATCCAGTTCTCTAGGCACCATTAATTGAAGAAACTTCTGTCCCAGGTGAGTTGGCTTGACTGCCTTATCAAAGATCAATTGTCCATAGATGAGAGGGTCTATATCTGAACACTCTGTTTGATTCCATTGATCAATATTTCTATCTTTATGCCAGTACCATGCTACTTGACCACTGTAGCTTTGTAATATGCATTAAAGTCAGGTAATGTGAGACCTCTGACTTTGTTTTTCTTTCTCAGGATATTTTTTAGCTATTCGGGGCACCCTGCCCTTTCAGATAAATTTGGTTATTGGTTTTTCTATTTCTGAAAAGTAATTATTTGGGATTTTAATTAGTATTGTATTGAATCTGTAAATCAGTTTAGGTAGAAATGACATCTTAACTATATTTAGTCTTCCAATCCATGAACGTGGTATGCCCTTCCATAAATCTATGTCTTCTGTGATTTCTTTTGACAATTTCTTCTAGTTTTCTTTGTATAGGTCTTTTGTATCTTCAGTTAAATTTATTCCTAAATATTTTACTCTTTTGGTTGCAATCGTAAATGGAATTTTTTTCTTGATTTCCCCCTCAAATTGTTCATTACTAATGTATAAAACACTACAGATTTTTGAGTGTTGATCTTGTAACCTGTCACTTTGCTGTACTCATTTATTAGCTCTAGTAGTTTTGCTGTGGATTTTTGGGGGTTTTTAACATGTAGTATCATATCATCTGCAAATAGTGAGAGTTTTACTTCTTTCTTTCCAATTTTGATGCCTTGTATTTCTTTTTCTTGTCTAATTGCTCTGGATAGAACTTCCAACACAATGTTGAATAACAGTGGTGATAGTGGACATCCTTGTCTTGTTTCAAGCCCTATCTCTTATATACCATTTCCCATTTTATGATAGAGTCACAGCTTGTGCACACTCAACTTTATGACTTGGTGGGTTAGACAAAACCTAGCTCATGATAGACAACTCAGGTCTCATGGTAACTTGATGACCCATGGTTAAGCATTCAATCTCTACTAAGGCGCAATAGTAGGTCAAAAGATGCTTCTCAAAAGGAGCAGAGGAGGGTAAGCCTTTACTCCAAAATCCTAAGGGCTTGCATTGTTCAAAGGATAGGAATAGAAGGGAACTTCCTCAACATAATAAAGGGAATATATGAAAAACTCAAGCTAGCATCATCTTAAATGGGGTAAGACTGGAACCTTTCCCTCTAAGATCAGGAACGAGACAAGGATGCCCACTGTCACCATTGTTATTCAACATTGTGCTGGTAGTTCTAGCCAGAGAAATTAGACAAGAAAAAGTAGTAAAAGGCATCCAAATTGGTAAGAAAGAAGTAAAATTCACTGTTTGTAAGGAAGAAGTGAAACTCCCACTGTTTGTAGATGATATGATACTATATGTCAAAAATTCTAAAAAAAAAATCTACAGCAAAGTTACTAGAGCTATTAAATGAGTACAGCAAAGTGTCAGGATACAAGATTAACACCCCAAAATCAGTAGTGTTTCTGTATACTAGTAATGAGCAATCTAAGGAGGAAATCAAGAAAAAAATTCCATTTACAATAACAACCAAAAGAATAAAATATTTAGGAATAAAATTTAACTAAGGATACAAAAGACCGATACACAGAAAACTATAGGATATTGCTAAAAGAAATGAAAGACCTAAATAAATGGAAGGACATACTGTGTTCGTGGATTGGAAGACTAAATATAGTTAAGGTGTTAATTCTACCCAAATTGATTTGTAAATTAAATACAATACCAATTAAAATGCCAACAGCTTACTTTGCAGAAATAGAAAAACCAATAACCAAATTTATTTGAAAGGGTAGAGTGCCCCAAATAGCTAAAAAATATCTTGAGAAAGAAAAATGAAATGGTGTGTCTCACACTACCTGACTTTAAAGCATATTACAAAGCTACAATGGTCAAAACAGCATGGTACTGGCAAAAAAGATAGATATACCAACCAATGGAATCGAATTGAATGTTCAGAAATAGACCATATCCTCTATGTATAATTGATCTTTGATAAGTCAGTCAAGCCAAGCCAACTGGGAAAGAGCAGCCTCTTCAATAAATGGTGTTTTGGAGAACTGGATATCCATATACAAAAGAATGAAAGAGGATCCATAGCTGACACACTACACAAAAACGAACTCAAAATGGCTCAAAGACCTAAACATTAGAGCAAAGACCACAAAACTATTAGAAAAAAATGTAGGGAAATATCTTATAGATCTTGTGATGGAGATGGTTGCTTAGACCTTACACTCAAAGCATGAGCAATGAAAAGACAAATAGATAAATGAAATCTTCTCAAAATTAAATACTTTTGTGCATCGAAGAACTTCATCAGGAAAGTGAAAAGACAACCTGTGCAATGGGAGACAATATTTGGAAGCCACATATCAGATAACAGTTTAATATCCAGAATATATAAAGAGATGCTACAACTCAACAACAAAAAGACAAACAACCCAATTTAAAAATGGACAAAAGACATGAACAGACACTTTTCAGAAAAGCAAATGCAAATGGCTAAAAGGCACATCAACCTCATTGGTTATTAGGGAAATGCAAATCAAAACCACAATGAAATATCATCTGATACCTACTAGAATGGCCATTGTCAAAAAAAAAAAAACACAAAAATCAAGCAAACAAACAAACAAAAACAAAACAGAAAATGACAAGTGCTAGAGTGGATGCAGAGGAAAAGGTGCACTAAAGGCCTGCGTTGTGATTCTCCTACAGGGGTCTGCCAAAGCATCTCTATTTGCCACTGACACTTCAGCACCATTGGATCTGCTGGATCATATGGCCCAAATGCGGCAAAGCAGCTTGCACAGCAGCCTGGACCTGTCGTAGAGCCCTGCTTATTCTGGCCACCCCTCAAAACTAGTAGCTCTTCTGGTCACTCTGTAAATGGGCTGAAGTAGCACACCAAATGAAGAATATGTTGTCTCCAAAATCTAAAGAAGCCAATTAGGCATTGTGCCTCTTTTTTGGTCATAGGAGGGTCCAGATGCAACAGCTTATCCTTCACCTTAGAGGGGATGTCTTGACATACCCCACACCACTAGATAGCTAGAAACTTCACTGAGGTGGTAGGCCCCTGCATTTTTGTTGCATTTATTTCCCATCTGCTGACATGCAGATGCCTAACCAATAAGTCTAAAGCAGTTGCTACTTATTGCTATTAGGTCCAATCAACATGATATCATCAATATGCTGGACCAGTGTGATGTCTTGTGAGAGGGAGAAATGATCAAGGTCCCTGCAGGCAAGATTATGATAGAGGGCTGGAGAGTTTATACATCCTTGAAGAAGGACAGTAAAGGGATACTGCTGGCCTTGCCAGGTGAAAGAAAAATTTCTGCTGGTCATTACTAACAGCTATTGAGAAAAAAAAGCATTTGCCAGATCAGTAGTTTCATAGCAGATATGAGGGAATGTGTTGATTTGCTTAAGCAATGACACCACATCTGGAAAAGTAGCTGCAATTGGAGTCAACACCTGGTTAAGTTTACAATAATCCACTGTCATCCTCCAAGACACAAGACACATAGGAGAGTTGAATGGGGATGTGGTGGGAATCACCACCTCTGCAACTTTCAAATCCTTAAGAGTGGCACTAATCTCTGCAGTCCCTCCAGGAATCCAGTATTGCTTCTGATTTACTATTTTTCTGGGTAAGGGCAATTCTAATGGCTTTTACTTGGCCTTTCCTATCACAATATCCCTCATTCCACATGTAAGGAAACCAATGTGGGGATTCTGAGTACGTCAATTCCAATTATGCATTCTAGAACTGGGGAAGTAATCACAGAATGGGTACGGGGGACCAGTGGAGCACTGTGAGATGAACCTGAGCTAAAACTCCATTGATTATTTGACCTTCATAAGCCCCTACTCTGTCTGTTGGACCAGAATGACATTTTGGGTCTCCTGGAACTAGTATCACTTCTGAGGAAATGTTTAGTAATCCGCAAAATATCTGATCATTTATTTTTTCCTAGTGCACAGTCATCCTGGTAAAAGGCCATAGGTCTCCTTGGGGAAGGCTGGGAGGAAGGTTGACAGTGTAAATTTTGGGCAATGTAACAGGTTCCTTCTCTCTGTGTATCTGTAAGGGGCTCTAGGTCTGTAATAGCCTCAAGTCTGGGAATTGGTTAAGGAACCGTGACTATCTGTTTTTGTAATTCACATTAGACTTCTGTTAACGTGACCTAGAACTCTTCTGTTTATACAGCTCAAACAAGAATTTAGTTGATCAACCATCTATTTTACTTCTAGGTACCCCATGATCTACATCAGCACCGTAAGTCTCTGTGAGTCAGATTATTTTGACTGCTGCTTTGAGTCTGCTGTCCTTTATGGTAGCTACACCTTGTCTGTGGCGAATGTTGCCACACAGCTACTGCCAGCTTGGGATCTGATCATCCCCATTGTGTTTAAGGATTCCAGCTCAATGACAGCAGTTCCCACAGTAATATCTGACCTACAGAGAAGGGCAACTACAGAGCTCTTCAGGGATGATGAAGCCGCTCTCACAAATTTATTCCTCAATGTCTTGGTAAAAGGTTTGTCCTCTGTACATTCCTAGGGTATGTGAGCAGGTCTTCCATGATAAATCCACTCTAACATTTAGATCTCTCTAAGCCTTTCGATCCCCTCATCTACATTATACCAGGGCAGTTCAAATCCTTAAGTCCTCAGGGAATGTCGGTCACCTTTTGATCCATGTGTCAGCCAACCATGCGACCAGATTGTTAACGCCCTTTCTAATCCTTTAAGCTACAATACTGAACGTAGAATCTCTGCTTAGTGAGCCCATATCAATAAAGTCAGCTTGATCCAACTTTATATCCCTTACACCATTATCCCACACCCTTTATATCCATACCCACATATATTCCCTGATTTCTGTCTACATAGATTGAAAAACTCATGCAGTTCTTTTGGAGTATAATGTACTTCCTCATGGGTTCACACTTTGTACCTCACCTTAGGGGCCTGTTGGGACTTTATTTATAGGTCTTGAAGGAAAAAGGGGACTGGGGATGGGTCATGAAAAGAATCAGAAGCGTTTTTTCAAGCCAATGACCTCAGGGCATTTTGTTGTACTTTCATCTTGTGAAACAGGATTAATTATTCCTACAGAAGAGTTAGGGCTGTTTCTGCAGGGGATGTGGTTACAGGTTTAGCAGCCACTGAAAGGTTAATCTCTATGGTGGACGTTGGATGGTAGACTCCTCAGGGTAGACTGGAGGCCAGGGAGCTGTTTCCTCAAGGCAGGCTGACGTCAGAAAGCTCTTTCCTCAGGACAGGCTGGTGGTTGGGTAGCTATGTCCTCAGGACAGATCATTACAGGTCTATATAGCAAATCCAGTGTTTCCATGTCCCCACTGCCATCATTATCAACCCATATGTCCCCACCCAAATTTTCAGGATCCCATTCTTTTCTAATCAAATGCATTTAGTTGTGACTATCTCTTTAGTCTCTCTCTCTCTTTCTTATTTTTCAATTGTGGTAGTACTTACTTTAACAGTAGACACCCTGCAAGTTTGAGAATTTAGTTTATGTTGTAAATCTGCTACTCGCACAATGACACACTGGGTCTGGTTTTCAGACATCTCAAGTCTGTGACCACAGGAAATAAGATTTTCTTTCAGAGCATGCATAGAAACTTTTACATCTTTCGTATTTCATTTAACTTGCAAATTTGAACCTTCAGCTCATCCTTTTCCCTCATAACTGTATCCAGCATATCTAAGAACAATCAGCCAAAATTATTATATCTCTTAATTCCACAAAACTCCATGAAAGTGTCAAAAACACTTCCACCCAGAGCCTTGCCTTGTATAGCATACAATGAGCAGAATCAAATTGTGATGTTTTGTGTATCTCTATTGCCAACTCATGCCATGGACTGTCAGTGCCATCTTGATTATTGCAAACAGAGTCATTAATGCCTTTGAGTCTAATCAGAATAGAAAACCGATAGCAAAAACCCATTTTTATGATTCTGCTTCTCAGGAACCACTCCCAGTGCCAAGCTGTATTAGACAGGATTCTTTAGAGAAACAATCAACAGGAGATACCTATAAATAGGAGATTTATAAAAGTGTCTCACACAACCATGGTGACACAAGAGACTAAAATCCATAGGGCAGGCTGTGAGGTCGACAACTCCAATGAAGGGTATCAACAAACTACACAGGAGAGACTTGTTGGCTGAAGAAACAGTGAAAATTCTCTCTTCTCCCTTAAAAGTCTTAAATGATTAGATCAATTCCAATGGATTGGATTCTCTTGTTTGTGGAAGACACATCCTTCTTTGATTGTAGATGTAATCAGTCACATATGCAATCAACTGATTGATGATTTAATTAACCAGCTTTCTGGTTTATCAATCAACCATGAAATAGCCTTGCAATAATGGTTAGGCCAGTGTTTGACTGCCCAGACAACTGGTCACCATTACCTGGCCAAGTTGACACCTAAACCCAATCATCACAATCTCTAACTATCATCTATCAATGTATCTATTTCCTAAACATTTGCGAGTAGGCTGCACACTGCTCCTTGGACATAATACTCCCATGTACATTTCCCAAAAACAAGGATATTTCACTTAACTAACCACCTTATGACAGTTATCAAATTCAAGAAATTTAACATTAATATAAAGCTCACAGTATATTCCAATTTTTTCATATTTCCCAATAATGTCCTTTTGGGTCTTTTCTCCTCCAGTCCAGGATCCAGCCCAAGATCATGTATTGCATTTAGTTGTCATTATCTCTTTAGTCTCTCCCTCTCTTTTTTAAAAAAATTTTTTAAAATTTTTCAATTGTGGTAGTAAATGTACAACATAAACTTTCCCTTCTCAGCCACTGCCAAGCAGACTATTTAGTGAGGTTCATCACATTCACAATGTCATGCAACCATCACCACCTCCAATTACGAGAATTTTCCCATATCATGATGGTTTCTTAGTGGTCTCTTTGAATTTTGTCTTTGCCCCCCAAATCCATTGTTGAATACTACAAATAACAGTGAATCTGCCAAGGTGCAGCTCAGATCAGATCATTTCCTCAAATACTTCTGTGGTTCCCATTGCAACTTAAATGCAATTCCAGCTCCTTAAGCTGTCATGAAAATCCACTCTCATCTGGGCTCTGCCTCCATCCAGCTGGGTTGCTGACTGTTAGTGCTGCTCCTGTCCTCCCCAGATCCTTAGTGCTTCTCCACAGGAAGGCCATCCCATTTTCTCCTTCTCTACCTGGCCAGGTACCACCTGCCCTCCCGTTGCTGCAAACAATGCCATGGTTCTTCCCCAGTGGGAAGAAGAGCTCCCTCTTCTGAGCATTGTAGAGTTTGGGGCAGCAATTTAGCCTATGAGTTAAGGTCAAATAGTGTGCATCAGAGATTGTACCTTTTATTTTGCATGAAACACCATCAATCTAGTATTAAGTTGTCTTTTTTCCCCCTGTTCACTCAGAATTGTAGCTGAAGACCAAGAAATGAATTAGCTATTAACTTGAATTTCAGGAAATAAGAGAAAGTCAAATGGTAGCTACTTCAATCCTATTCTGTAAGATTTTTTTTTGTTATTGTTATGCTGTATGGCAGGGTCACATTTCATTCTTTTTTCCATGTGAGTATCCCATTACTGCAGCACCAGTTGTTGCATTTTTGTTTGTTTGTTTGTACTAATTGGTACTAATTCCTTCTTAAATGTTTGGTAGAATTCACATGTGAAGCCATCTGGTCCTGGACTTTTCTTTTATGGGAGCTTCCTAATAACTGACTCAATTTCTTTACTTAGGATTGGTTTGTTGTTGAGGTTGTCTATTTCTTCTTGAGTTGATGTTGGTTGTTCATGCCTTTCTAGGAAGTTGTCCATTTCATCTACATTGTCGAGTTTATTAGCATAAAGTTGTTCATAGTATCCTCTCATTACATCCCTTATTTCTGCAGGGGCAGTGGTTATGTCTCCTCTTCATTTCTGATTTTGTTTATTTGCATCCTCTCTCTTCTTCTTCCCGTGAACTTTGCTAAGGGTCCATCAACTGATTGATTTTCTTATAGAACCAACTTCTGGTTTTGTTGATTTTCTCAATTATTTTCATGTTCTCAAGTTCATTTATTTCTGCTCTAATCTTTGTTATTTCTTTCCTTTTTCTTGTTTTGGGGTTAGTTTGCTGTTCTTTCTCTAGTTCTTCCAAGTGAGCAGTTAATTCCTCAATTTCTGCTCTTTCTTCTTTTTTGATATAACCATTTAGGGCAATAAATTGCCCTCTTAGCACTGCCTTTGCTACATCCCATAAATTTTGATATGTTGTGTTTTCATTTTCATTTGCCTCAAGATATTTACTGATTTATCTTGTAATTTCTTCCTTGACCCACTAGTTGTTTAAGAGTGTGTTGTTGAGCCTCCATATATTTGTGAATTTTCTGGACTCTGCCTGTTATTGATTTCCAACTTCATTCCTTTAGGATCTGAGAAAGTGTTTTGTATGATTTTAATCTTTTTAAATGTATTGAGACTTGCTTTGTGACCCAGCATATGGTCTATCCTTGAGAATGATCCATAAGCACTTGAGATAAAGGTGTATCCTGCTGTTGTGGGGTGTAATGTTCTATAAATGTTAAGTCTAGTTCATTTATTATGTTATTCAAATTCTCTATTTCTTTATTGATCCACTGTCTAGATGTTCTGTCCATTGATGAGAAAAGGGAATTGAAGTCTCCAAATATAATGGTAGATGTGTCAATTTCTCTTTTCAGTGTTTGCTTCATGTTTTGGAGCACTCTGGCTTTGTGCATAAATATTTATGATTGTTATGTCTTCTTGTTGAATTGTTCCTTTTATTAATACATAGTGTCTTTCTTCATCTTTTTAAATTGTTTTACATTTGAAGTCTAATTTGTTGGATATTAGTATAGCTACTTTTACTTTTTTCTAATTGTTGTTTGCATGAAATATCTTTTCCCAACCTTTCACTTTCAACCTATGTTTGTCCTTGGGTCTAAAATGAATCTCCTGTAGACAGCATATAGATGTTTTTTAAATCCATTCTGCTAGTCTATGTCTTTTGATTGGGGAATTTAATCCATTAACATTTAGTGTTATTACTGTTATGGGAAGTTCTTTCTTCTACCATTTTGCCTTTTGGATTTTATATATGTCATGTCTAATTTTTCTTCTTTTTACTTTTACTGATAGTCCTCATTTGTATCACTCTTCCACACCTTTGTCTCCTGTCTTTTCCTATCTGTTTCTAGTGCTCCCTTTAGTATTTTTTGCAGAGACAATCTCTTGGTCACAAATTCTCTCAGTGATTTTTTTGCCTGAAAATATTTTAATTTCCCCCTCATTTTTGAAGGATAATTTGCTGGATATAGAATTCTTGGTTGGCAGTTTTTCTCTTTTATATCTTAAATATATCATACCACTGTCTTCTCACCTCCACAGTTTCTGCTGAGAAATCTATGCATAGTCTTATTGGGCTTCCCTTGCATGTAATAGATTGCTTTTCTCTTGCTGCTTTCAAAATTCTTTCTCTTTGACATCTGACATTCTGATTAGTAAGTGTCTTGGAGTACATCTATGTGGATCTATTCTGTTTGGGGTATGCTGCACTTCTTGGGATCTATAATTTTAAGTCTTTCATAAGAGTTGGGAAATTTTCAGTGATAATTTCCTCCAGTAGTTTTTCTCCTCCTTTTCCCTTCTCTTCTCCTTCTGGGACACCTACAGCATGTATATTCATGTGCTTCATGTTGCCATTCAATTCCCTGAGTCCATGCTCATATTTTTCCATTCTTTTCCCTATATTTTCATTTGCTTGCCGGATTTCAGGTGTCCCATCCACTAGTTTACTAATGATATCTTCTGCCTCTTGAAATCTAACATTGTAGGTTTCCATTACTTTTTTCATCTCTTCTACTGTATCTTTCATTTCCATAAGTGCCATGATTTGTTTTTTCAGACTTTCTATTTCTTCCTTTTGTTCATTCCTTGCCTTCTTTATATCCTCCCTCAATTCATTGATTTGATTTTTGATGAGATTTTCCATGCCTGTTCTAACATCCTGAATTAATTGTTTCAACTCCTGTATCTCATTGGAATTGCTGGTTTGTTCTTTTGACTGGGCCATATCTTCAATTTTCCTAGTATGATTTGTTACTTTTTGCTGGCATCTAGACATTTCATTTTCTTAATTAATTTATTCTGGGGATTGTTTTCACTTTTTTTTTTACCTAGGATTTTCTTGCTGGATGATTTTGTAGTCTATCTGTTCTTTGACATTCAGTTCAGCTTATTCTGGACCTCTAACTTTGATTTTGTTTAACAGATCAGACTTTTTCAGTTCTTGTTTTCTTGTTTGTTGTCCTGCCTATATGGTGCCTTTTATTCCCTTAAGAGGGTCTACTTAGGTATTATAGACCCCAGTCAGATTTTCCCAGACCAAACTGGCTTCCTCTCAGGAGGAAAGAGTCATTTGCATCAGCTTTCCCTGAGGGTGAGACCCAGCAGGTTGAAAGACTTTCCCATGAAGATTCTAGACTCTGTTTTTGTCCTATCCTGCCCAGTATGTGGTGCTTGTCTGCCTGCGAGTCCCACCAGCATAAAGTGATGTGGTAACTTTAACTTCAGCAGACTCTCCTTGCTGGGGGTGTGGTTGAGACAGAGGAGAGGTTGTAGACTGGCTTTAATCACTTCAGTTTTCCAGACCCAGGGGTCTGAATTCCTTGAGGGAGGGATTTTACCTGAGCTGGGCCCCACCCCTCTCTTGGGGAAGGCACAGCCTCCAGACAAACTTAATTCTGCCCTTGCCTGGGGAAGTTGGAGCCTGAGAAGCTTTGCAGTTGTATCCAAAGAGCAGTCAAACCATAGAAACACAAAAGAGAAAAGAAAAAAATCCTTTCAGAGCAGGACCCCATCCCATGGGTTTGCTGATCAAGAGCTTAAGTTGGTGCATTGCTCTATCTCCAGGTCCTATGTGCCCCCTCCTTTCTTTCTGGGCCTAGACACTTTCAAGTATTTTGTGCTGTCCACTTAAAAAAAAAAAAAAAACCTGTGTTTTTTTTCTTTCTTTTCTTTTTCTGTCAACCTTGCCCCCTCTGCACTGGGGCAAAACCCAACAACCTAGCAAACTCACTGCCCTTCCCCTGTCTATGTGGGACATGACTCTCAGGGGTGTGGACCTTCCTGGCAATATGAGACAGAAATTTGGGAATGAGCTGAGACTCAGCATCAAGGGATTGAGAAAACCTTCTTGACCAAAAGGGGGAAGAGCGAAATGAGACAAAATAAAGTGTCAATGGCTAAGAGATTTCAAACGGAGTTGAGAGATTATCCTGGAGGTTATTCTTACGCATTAAGTAGATATCACCTTGTTAGTCAAGATGTAGTGGAGAGGCTGGAGGGAAGTGCCTGAAAATGTAGAGCTGTGTTCCAGTAGCCATGTTTCTTGAAGATGATTGTATAATGATATAGCTTTCATAATGTGACTGTGTGATTGTGAAAACCTTGTGTCTGATGCTCCTTTTGTCTACCTTATCAACAGATGAGTAAAACATATGGAATAAAAATAAATAATGGGGGAAAAATGTTAAAATAAATTTAGATTGAAATGCTAGTGATCAATGAAAGGGGGGGGTAAGGGGTATGGTCTGTATGAAATTTTTTCTGTTGTCTTTTTATTTCTTTTTCTAAATTGATGCAAATGTTCTAAGAAATGATCATGATGATGAATATGCAAGAACAAAAAACAAAGAACAAAACCCAGCAACCTCAGCTTTTACTGGAGATTCAGTTGAGTTAGGGGCCTATTTTTAGTAGTCAGAATTTATTAATTAATTCCACAGTTAGAGCTTGGTTGAGCTCAGCCCCTTGCTATTAGAAAAGTCTCTTTCCTTTCCTTTCTGGAACCAGCCTGTGGGGAAGGAGTGCAAGCCTTCCCAGCTTGGGGGACCCACGGTTCTGGGTGGGATCACAGCTGGTCCAGCTCATCCAGACTGGTGCATGCTGTGTGTCTGATCACAGATGTGGCCCCAGCAGTTGTTCTGTACTGTTCCTGGCTATTTACTAGCTGCCCTGAGGATGAGTTAAATCCCACACCTCACTAAGCCACCATCTTGGACCACAAGTTCTTTTAATCCATTCCTGTGGGTACAGAACTCTTGTGGGTGGGAAATTTTGATTAGGTTGTTTCAACTGAAATGTGACCCACTTCATTCAAGGTAGATCTTAAGCCTTTAATGTAGTCCTTTATGAGAGAATAAAAGGCAGACAATGTCAGGAGAGCTCATAGAAAAAACCCCAAAGAAGTTTAGAGACTGCTCAGAGAGAGAAGGGCCCCAGAGATGCTAAGAGAGGACCCATAATAGGTCAAAAAGGAGGCCACTGGAACCAGGGGTTGAAAGCAATGAAACCTGAGAGTGAAGGACCAGGAGATGCTGGCCATGTGCCTTGCTATCTGACAGAGGAACCCCAGATGCTTGTGGCCCTTCTTCAGAGCAGGTAGAATCCTGTTGATGCCTTAAACTGGACATTTTCATGGCCTTCAAACTGTAAATTTGTAAACCAATAAATCTCATTGTAAAAGCCAACCCATTTCTTGTATATTGCATTCCAGCAGCTTTAGCAAACCAAAACAGATTTTGGTACCAGGAGTGGGGTGATGCAATTTGCAAATACCAACAATGCTGAATGGATTTATAAGTGGATAAGGGGAAGATTCTGGAAGAATTCTGAGATGCTTGATGTTAAAGGCCTAGATTGTTTTGAAGAGACTGTTGGTAAAAATATGAATGCTAAAATGATGAATGCATCATTGCAAACAGGAAGAAAAGTGACGTTCATTTTAAAGTGGCAGAGAATTGGGCAAAATTGAGTCCTAGTGTAGGATGGGAGACAGAATTTAAAAGTGATAAGCCTGTATACCTAGCTGAGGAGATTTCTAACCTAAATGTGGATAGTGCAGCCTGGTTCTTCCTTGCAGCTTATAGTAAAATGCAAGAGGAAAGGGATAAGCTGAGAGCTGAATTCTTGGGTACAAAAAACCCCCAAAGTTGATAGTTTGGAAAATTCTGAGCTTTTGGAAAATGAATCCCAAGAGAATACTGTCCCATGTGAGGATTTAACCAAACCTGGAACCAGTCAGCCATTTCAGTACAAGTCAGGATTGGAGATGCAGCTATCTAGAAAGTATTTGTGGAATATCCTATGGCCTGATGGTTGGGACGCCTGTGTGCTGCATGTGAAATAGACAAATTTGTTGTGAGATCTGTATGAATGGAACCATTACCAGCTTGGACTAAAAGGGATAGACTGAAGGAAAAATAACTTCAAAGGCAGTATTATGGAAGCTGAGGTCTGGAACCAGGACACTTTGGACCAAGAGAATGGACCCACCCATGCACATGCAAAGGGTGAGTTTGCCCCAGAGTTTGCAGAGGTTAGACCTTACTCCCCACTGTTCAGGAAGAGTGCTGCCACCTCAGGGCTTTCAGATGCCTGGGGAATTGAAGGGAGCTTGTCCACTCTGTTGTTTAAGAAGGGTTCTGCTGCCCCAGGCCTCAGAGAGGGTGAAGCACGTTCCAAGGGGATTAGGGAGAACCTGGCCACCAGTCCCACTGTTCTGAAGTGGTTGAGTCCCTGCCCAGAGATGACAGAAAATCCAGGTGCTTCCCTGATGACTCAAGAGTGTGGGGCTGAGAACATAGTGGTAACCCCAATACTTGGAGATGTTGCCACCCTCACCCCTGCTTGGAGACAGCAGAGCTGCTGCATAAGCCCCCTCAGAGAGTGGGACTGCTGCTCTCTTGAGCCCAAAGGATAAAGTGTCATTCTATAGATGACTTTTAGACCTGGAAATTTAAAGAAATATGACCTGCAAATTTTTGGAATGGCTTGGGTCCAGTGACTTCCTACTTTCTTTTCAGTTTCTCCCTATGGAAATGGGAATTTTATCCTGTGACTATTCCTTCTTTTTATATTGGAAGCACATAACTTGTTCTAAGTTTCACAGATTCACATCTAGAGGAGGATTTTTGCCTTAGGTCAGACCACACCTGTAACTGATTTTGATGAGACTTTAATACTGTTACAGAAATTATTTAAGGCATTTGTGATAATTGTGATGGAAAGACTGCATTTTGTATATTGAAATAATTTCTTTTAGGGGAGTCAGGAGGTGAAGTGTGCTGATTTGAAGCTGTTATGTACTCCAGAAAATGCCATTTTCTTTTGATCCACTCCTGTGGATGCAGACCTTTTGTGGGTAAGACCTTTTCATTAGGTTGTTTCAACTGAGATGTAACCCACTCCATTCAAGGTGTGTATTAAGTCTTTACCAGGGTCCTTTATGAGAATAGAAAATAGAAAAATCTGAACAAGCTCAGAGAAAAACACCCAGAGAAGTTTAGAGCTTAGAAAGAGAAAAGCCCTAGAGATGTTAAGAGAAGACACACAGAAGCTCAGAGAGGAGGCCACTAGAGCCAGGAGCTGAAAGCAACAAAATAATTATAAATTTGTGGGTATACAAGGGTTGGTGTACAAACATATATTTCTTAGTTATAGTTTCTGGGAGGGTCTAGAGGCAATGACATTCAGTATCAACGAGCAAATGAGACCAGATCTTGGTTTCTAAACACCATCTTTCAATAAAAGGGACCAGGGCTCTATAAAGAAATGGCTGATTCTAGGTTGGGGCAAGTAATATACAGGATGAGCCTGGAGCATGTTATAGATGAGGAAATACTCAAAAAACAAAATGATGGGTAAAAGGGATATGGAAGTCATCATCAAGGGCTCTCCATGTCCAAAGCTGTAACAATGAGTAACAAAACAAATAGCATAGTATTAGATCATAACTCAAAGTATAAAATAAATGTCCATGAGTCAAAGCTGCTATGAATGGCTGAATGAATACATACATGGGGAGAGGAGACAAATCTCCCCAAGAGAAGACTTCCAAATAAATTATGTAAATACTTGCCTGCAAGGAGGTGGAGCCTAATTCCCCACTTCTTGAGCACAGGCTGTGCCCAGAAACTTCTTTCCAAAGAGAAGAGCATGGAAATGGGGGAGGAAGCAACTTTGCAATGGAGAAACCTGGCAAACACTACGTTAACCAGGTATGGTTAAGGCCAACATCATCAGTGATAATTCACATCAATAGTATGTCCCCTTGATATGATGTGGTGAGAATGACTCTGTCCCTCTATGGCCTTCCTTCTCAAAATAGATATCCCCCCTCTAATCATGAGAAACACATCAGACAAACCCTAATTGAGGAAAGTTCTACAATAACTCATCACTACTCCTTAAGATCATACACATAAAAAAGGAAAATCTGAAAAACTGTCACAACTCAGAGGAGCCTAAGGAAACAAGACAACTAAATGTAACATGGTTGTTCTAGTTTGCTAGCTTCTGGAATGCAGTATACCAGAAATGGAACAGCTTTTAAAAGGGGAATTTAATAAATTGCTAGTTTACAGTTCTAAGGCGGAGAAAATATCCCAATTAAAACAAGTCTATAGAAATGTGCAATCAAAGGCATCCAGGGAAAGATACCTTGGTTCAAGAAGGCTGATGAAATTCAGGGTTTCTCTCTCAAGTGGAAGGGCACATGGTGAACACAGTCTGAGTTTCTCTGTTATCTGGAAAAGCACATGGTGAACACAGCATCATCTGCTAGCTTCTTCTCTCCTGGCTTCCGGTTTCATGAAGCTCCCCGGGAGGCGTTTTCCTTCTTCATCTCCAAAGGTCACTGACTCGTGGACTCTGCTTCATGGTACTGCAGCATTCTCTGCTCTCTCCAAATCTCCTTCATTCTCCAAAATGTTTCCTCTTTTATAGAAACTTATCAAGACCCAGCCAAATGGGTGGAGACATGTCATCACCTAATCCAGTTTAACAAACACTCTCGACTACATCACATCTCCAGTTTCAAACATACAATGCTGAATAGGGATTAGAAGAAATGGCTGCCTTTACAAAATGGGATTTAGATTAAAATACGGCTTTTCTAGGGGACATACATCCTTTCAAACCAGCACAATGGTCTCCTGGATGGGGTCCTGGAACAGAAAACAAAACAAAACAAAATTTTAGGGAAAACTAATGAAATCTGAATCAAGTGATGGACGTTAGTTAAAAATAAAGTATTGATATTGGTTTCTTAGTTACGACAAATGTACCAAAATAAAATGGTTAACAATAGGGAAAACCAGGATGTGGGGATAGAGGAACTCTCTGTACCATATTTGAAACTTTTCTGTAAATTCCAAGCTATTCCAAACTTAAAAGCGTATATAAAAATGCATTGTCATTGAGGTTATTTTCATTCTGAAAGGAATAAAAAGGTCATTGAACACAATTAGAATTCAGGACAATACACTAATTCTACGAGGATTTTGTTGTTTAGAAGGAGGATAGCTATTCAGGAAAGACAGGAGTAACTTATAGAAGAGATAACATTTTTGAAATGGTTCTGAAAGGATGGGCAGCTTTTCCACAAGGTTTTAAAAGGTAGAGGTCATTCAAGGAAAAGGAAAATTTTTAAAAGATGGGGAAGAAGAAACAGAAAAATAAGCAAAGGATAAATTGAGAAGATAGAGTGCCTTCACGTCACCTGGAGCATATGTCGGTATAAGGCAGTAATAAGAAAGCCAGAAAGACCCGGTGGTGCTAGCATCATCCATCCTGAATTTCAGATTAAGAAGTATATACATCATTCTGGGCAGGCCACAGTGTCTCAGCAGGTAAGAATGCTTGCCTGCCATGCCAGAGGACCCGGGTTCGATTCCCGGTGCCTGCCCATGTTTAAAAAAAAAAAGAAGTATATACATCATTCGGTAGGCAATAGGGAAAACATTAAAAGTTTATGGACAAATGAGTGATGTAATCAGAGATGTCCTTTAACAAGTTTGAAATGGCAGTGATGTAATAGAAAATCGTAGAAGAAAGTCAGTTTGGAGAGACTATGGGGGAAGCTTTTGCAATAGAAATAGGAGGCAATAGGGATCTGACAATAGGATTCAGAAAATGGAAAAAATTTTCCAACGAGCCATGAGGATGTTCTCAAATTGATTGTGATGGTGAATGTGTGACAATGTTATTATACCAAGAGCCATTGATTATACAACTTTGGATAGATTGTGTGGTGCTTGACTAAAACTGTTTAAAAAATAGGAAATCAAATATCTAAAACATAGGTCACCAGAAGATATAATGAAGGCATAAATGGGGAGCTGTGCTTAAATTGTGCACCATATATAATAAGGTTGATTAGCAAATGTTTGGAAATGGGTGGAGGTGACGGGAGCACATTATAGTGAGTATAATTAGTGGTGATGATATGTGGGTGCATTTGTGGTTGAAAGGGAATGTTTTGGTCATGTATGTGACTAGAGTGAAAGCCAGAGGATGAAACATGGGACTGTATGACCCAGTGAACCCTCTTCTTGGTGAAAATGTTCTAGAATTGATGGTAATGGTGAAGGCACAACTATGTGAATTTACTAGAAGACTGTATACTTTAGATGGATTGTATGGTATGTGAATTTATCCCAATAAAACTGCTTGAAAATTTTTCCAAGGATGGAATCTAACAAACTTGAGGTGTAGAGTGAGTAAAAGAACAAGGACATCAGAAATGAAACCACGATTTCATACTTGATGTGAGCAAGAATGATGGGACCATTCACAGGGTAGACTGACAGAGGAATTCATGGGTTGGGGGGAGATGGACAGAAATGACTTTTGATGTTTTAAATTGGATTTGTCCACAGAGCATCTAAAAACAGGGACTCCATCAAGTTGGTAGTCTGGATCTAGTCCTTTGAGGAAAGGTTGGAATTACAGATTTGGGATCTATTGAAAAATAATTTTTATGAATTACTGACATTCTCAAAGGAAAGAGGATTCAAAAAGAGATATTTCTGAGGACAGAGTTTGAGAGTGATAGGAAACAGTGGTCAGCAAGGCAGGAGGGCTGGCTATGAATGTTGTAGAAAGATCTCAGGTTACAAGGATTGTTGGGTTTAGGAGCTACAGGGCACATTGATCACCTTCAAAATAGCTTTTCTTAATAGTTGGCACAGAGGAAAGTTTTAAGGAGGAAAAAGTTAAACTCTTTAAGACTTTTGGCAGTTGAAGAAAGGGGCTGGCCATGAGATGCCTGCAAGGGCTGCAGGATCGAGTGAGATTTGGTTTGTTTTTATTTAGGACAGACGAAACTTTTTTTTTTAATTTTTAATTTTTTTTAGGCATAACAACATGTGAACATGAACATTCTTACCATATGATCATTCCGTTCTTGGTACATAATCAATAACTCACAATATCATCACACAGTTGTATATTCATCACCATGATCACCTCTCAGAACATTTGCATCACTCCAGAAAAAGAAATAAAAAGAAAAAAGAAAAAAATGTTTACATACCATACCCTCTCCCCCTCCCCCTCACGGATCACTAGCATTTCAATCTACTAAATTTATTTTAAGATTTGTTCCCCCTATTATTTATTTATTTTTAATCCATATGTTTTACTCAACAGATGGAATTTTTAAAACTTTCATAAGCAAAGAGGAAGAAGCCCGTTAAGAAAACAAAGAGATAGAGAGTGTGGCATGAAGGATTGACTTCAGAACCCACCAATTAGGCATTTGCTTATTATTACATGATTTGGTTGCCTTGTCAACCATCTCTAACTCATAGTTTAGTTCCAAATTAAGCTAGTTTCTATTAATGGATTTGTACTATATTATTTCCATATACTAATTTAAGAATGTTTAAACAGAACCTAAGGCTTTATATAAGAAATACAAAATTATTTCACTACTCAGACATTAGTAAATTTCTGTGATTAGCTATTTTCATACGCTACAGAAAGGAAAAAATTCTGAGACAAAAACAAGATGACAAGAAAAAGATAACCGAAAATATTCCAAAGTCTGTAGGTCACTGGAGAATTGTTCTGGGGGTAAAGTTTAATTAAGTGTGAAATGTTATTCACTTCATGCCATTCACTGTTGGTGTGGTTGTTATGAAGTGGATACCCATATGTACTATTAGTGGCCTTGTACTTTGGTTTCAGCCTTTGGGTAAAACACCATGGCAATAAATGTCAAGAGCCAGAAATATGTTCAGGCCCACTAATCACAACATGGGATCATTTGTCCTAAAAAATAATATTTTGAGAGAAGAATAAATTTACAAACCAGAAGATTTATACCAGTATAGAAGTAGCTATAATAGGGAAACTTGGGAAAACATTCAAGTTCAATGACTAGTTAGTATAATACTAACTCAAATATCCACTTGAATGACTAATGAATACATCGGTAAGAAGTGTTATTATACAACCCCTAGAAGATATAAGTTTAAACGGAAAAATACAAACTTGTGTGCTGAATACAGCTGTATGTATCTGGACAGAAACAGGAAAATGATCATTCAAAAATTAAAATGATTGACTTGGGACGGTGAGATTATGGGTGGTTGTGGGTTGTTTTCTTTTTTTTCCAAAATTCTATCTGTTGTATTTTTTTGTCAAATGTCTTAGTTTTTCAAGTTGCTAAGACAAATACCACACCATCTGATGGCTTAACAACAGGAATGTGTTGGCTCACAGTTTCAGAGACTGGAAGGCTTGCTTTCTCTCTGGGTCAGTAGCCACGTGACCGGCCGGCAATCCTTAGGTTCCTTGGCTTTCCCCTCACATGGTGATGTCCTCTTCTTTCTCTTTAGGATTCCATTGACTCCTACTTTCGGGCCCCCTCCATGACTTTCTCTTCTGTGTCCAATTTTATTTTTTTCCTTATGAGGACGTCAGTCATACTGGATTAAGTTTCACCGTCATTCAGTTTGGGCACAGCTTAATAACATCTACAAAGATGCAATTTACAAATGGATTCACACTCACAGGACCAGAGGTTGGGACCCAAACATGTCTTTTGTGTGGGACATGAGTCAATCCCCATCAGCAATAAAAAAAAAATAAAGAAATGTATTGTAATGCTAAAAGAACTTCTGTCCTGGAGCAAAGATAGGAAAGAACTTTAGAGGTAAAGGAGATAGCCTCTTCTGCTTCAGTTATCATTGAAATTATGGCAGAAACCTTTCACCTCCAAATCTTAAACTGGAAAATATGATTTCTAGTAGGACTCTTTTCTTGCAGAATTCTATAGCATCCTTGTTTTGTATATTGCTTGTGTTTTAGTGGTGAGTCATACTAAATTTCCACTCACCTCGCGTGCCCTATCCATTAAATAAACAAAACAGTTTATAGTTTGAGAAAATGCTTTTATTATTCCACAGGAAATTGGTGAGAATGTTGATAACCATTGTATAGAAAAAAATAAAAGTCCTCAATGTATATACACAATCACTTTAACTTATCTCTGAGATGATTGAATCTTTAATAAGACAGCAAAAGGAAGAAATTACAGACTGACTTCATCTTAAACTATTTTCTCATTGCATTAGAATTCTCATTGTATTGCATCCTGGATTGTTTTAGTGCCATCTGTTGTGCTCAGACTCAAGAGTTTAGTAGTTTATATATAAATATATCACTAGGAGTAAAAATCATTAAGGAGATGACTGATGGATTTAATTACATAAAAATTGAAGCGTTCCTATATTGCTCCAAAAGTGTTAAAGCAAAATTAAAGAACAGATTGAGAAAAAAATGACAATAACTGGCAAAAGTTAAAGACATTAAAACTATGTAAAGATGCCTCAAGAAATTTTTTTTTTAATTTATTTTTTTACATGGATAGGCACCAGGAATCAAACCCAGGTCTCTGGCATGGCAGGTGAGAACTCTGCCTGCTGAGCTACCCTGGCCCACTCGCCTCAAGAAATGTTAAGCAAAGAACTTAATATGGCAATTTGCAAAGGAAAAGATACAAACTGATAACAAATAAAAAAGAGGTCCAACTTAATAAAGAAATGAAAATTAATATACTAATGACATAACTGTTTTGTCCATCAAATGTTCATTCACACCTTGCTGATAGTTAAAATTGGAACAGATTTCTTAAAAGCATTTTGATAATATCTATTAAAAGTCCTGAAAAAGGCCCATTGATTGATCTAGGAATGCTACGTGTGGAAATGTATTCTAAGAAATAGGAATGTCTGAAAAGATATAACCATAATATGCTTATGATGATATTATTTATAATAACAAAGAATTAAAAGCCAACTAAATGTCCATAATTAGAAAATTATTTAAATAAATTATAGTTCATCTATTTGAGGGTCATGAAACAGTCATTAAAATGATTCTTTTCATATATTTATTTCCATAAGGATAATATCCCCAGAAAAAGAGTCAAAAACTCAAAAAATAAATCGAACTCATTTGTGCTTTTTTTTTGCATGGGGAGCCACTGGAAATCAAACCCAGGTTTCCAGCACAGCAAACGAGAACTCTGTCTGCTGAGCCACCGTGGCCCGCCTTCATTTGTGCTTTTGACACCCATTACTAACTAAACAACAAAAAAGATTCCATAGGTCAAGGGTCAGCAAGCTATGGCCACTGGCCAGCTGCCTGTCTTGGTAAATAAAATTTTATTGGAGCACAGTCCATTTGCCTATGAACTGCATGTGACTGCTTGCATAGTACAACAGCAGAGCTGAGTCCTTGTAGCAGAGAACATGTGGCTTCAAAGTCAAACATGTTACTATCTGACCCTTTACAGAAAAAGTTTGCTCGCCCCCTGCTACAGGTAAACTTTTTGACATGGAAAATATTCTAAATGCATCCTTTAAAAAGATTACAAAACAGTATCGCTTTTGAAAAGCTTAGAAAAGAGATGAAGACTATACATCACAATTTAATAGAGGTACTTATCTGTGCTTCCTCTTTTAAGTGTTATGAACATGTATTATTTTTGTCACTATAAAGCCAAAAAATTATGCAGGCCAAAATGCATAAAACAACTAATGCTTAATGTAGTTGGTGTGTGTGGTAGAAATGAATTTCCCCTCAGTGCTTCCTCCAGCTTCCTTCCAGTGTGCAGAGCTGAACAGCTGAATACCGCGTCATTTGACTCCCTTGCAGCTGGTTCTGGAGGCAAATTAGATTCCACTGATTAGCAGAGCCTGCAGGAGATCGAGACCCCCCCATCCTCACCCCACCCCACCCCCACCCTTGCCACCCTGCAGGTTCCTGTTGAGGTCTAGAGGTGGGGCATTGGGGCAGAATCCCAGCGATCATCTCTCACCTGGAGGAAAGCTGTAGCAGTGGCTGAGCGATAGCAGAAAGTTCTTGAAGCCAACAGTTTCAGCCGTTGAGCTTTGATTATACCACTTGCCTGAGATCAGGGGATGGCACAGCTTCCCTGGCAGGCCAGTGCCACAGTGTGGTTCATTTTTTTTTCTAGAAATCATTCCCGAAGCCTCGGCTAAAGCCAGCTTTTCCAGCCACTTTGTGACCACCTAAATGGTTCTCTGCCTGAAATAGCTGGTTGTTTCTGATTCCAAAGACAGAATCCCAATAGACAGGGTTCCTGAGCAATTTGGCAATGAGCCTGTGCTGAAAGAAAAAAAAATACATTTTATGTCAAGTCAAGTGCCTGGAATTCATCTGAACTGCAGAATGAAGAGTCAAAATAATCGGTACTCAACCAAATAGGAAGCACAATAAGACCTCCCAGTATAAATGTAACAGGGTCCCAGATATCCTCACTTTTACTCAGATGTGCATGGACGATGCAGCTTTAGCATTTTTCTAAACTGGATCTACTTTTCCTCGTGAGTCTTATCTCAGCGGGGTTGGGGAAGGGGTGGTGAAAGGCTGGAACCTGGAATTAAATTTCCCATTTGTGGAATTTCAGCTTTAGAAAAATACTCTTTGTGGTCACTGCTCCGTCTTGCCAATTCCCTCCCTCTCCCCGTAATGTCTGGCTGCAAAGGGTGATGTGGACTTTCGAGGCCGAGCTGATGGCCTCTGTGAAGCAGCTGGTCTGGACTGGTGACCCCTGTGTCATTCTCGTCTGGAGCTTGGGGTCCTAGTCATTGTCCCTGGTCATAAATTCCCCTGCTTGGTGGCTTCTTTGTCCCTCCTCTTGGCCTCCACTTGTCTTAGGTTGCCAGCACCGCTGTCACAACTGCCACAGACTACTTGGCTCAAACCACAAGCATCTTATCGCACATCTCTGGGTGCCAGAAGTCCATGTCGGGGTGTCAGCAGGCCACACTTCCTCTGAAACTGAAGGGTTTCAGGGGTGGCTTGCTGGGAGTTTGTGGCATATTCCAATCTGTTTCTCCATCTCATGGCCGTCTGTCTCTCTGTGTCTACATTTTCTCTCCTTATAAGGACCAACCATATTGAAGTAAGACCTACTCCAATCCAGCTTGGCCTCATCTTAACTCGTAACATCTCCAAAGAACCTACCTCCAAACAAGTTAACTTTCACAGGCCTAGGGGTTAGGGCTTGGCCATGTCTTTTTTGTGGGGACATAATTGAATCTCTAACACTGGTCTTTCCAGGACACTCATAGCCCCACTCAGGGGTGCAGGGCTTTGGGATCTCTGGTTGCCCCTGGCAGGCCCCAGGCCACATCTCCAGCCTTACCTGCTGCTGGTGGCCCCTGCTGCCCTGGGGCCTGTGAGGTATGGGAGCTGTAGGGTCAGATGCACGTGGGGCTCTTCCTGGCCTTCCAGGTGGAGCACGAGGCCAATACCGTCTGCATCCATCTGAATACATCTGACCACCCCCGTGCCAAGATATCCTCTGG
>PVIY010023954.1:0-38692 GCA_004026745.1 Myrmecophaga tridactyla | reverse complement strand
TAGATTTAGCATCACTAATTGCAGAAGACACTCCCCTTTGGCTGATTACAAATGGAATCAGCTGTGGATGCAGCTGACGTGATCATGACCTAATCCTATGAAATGTCCTCATTGCAACAGACAGGCCAGCGCTTGCCCAATCAGATAAACAGGTACCACAACTTGGCCAAGTTGACACGTGTCCCTAACCATGACACTTTCCAAAATGCATCCCTCTTAACGGGGTCCAGAAAACAACCCCAATTTGAATGGGTCTAGACACACCTTCATGGAAATCATATAATCCAAAGTTACCACCCACAATTGCATAGGTCACATCTCCATAGATGATAAAAAAAAAACCCTCCCACCTAGCCATACAGAATGAGGATTAAGGGACCTGACATTTCTGGGGTCCTCAAATTCAAACCAGACCACCTTCCTTCAAGTTTGTAATGACACATTCCTCATTTTTGTCTAAAGATTCATCAGTGGTATCTTTAGAGTCCACATTTCTACCAACAATCTCTTCAATGCCCTATGGGACTTCTCTATCAAGGTTCTCACAATTTTTCCAGAATAGTCCACTTGTCCATTTAAAAATCTGTTCCAACATTTGTTTATGTGCAAACTGCAACAGCAGCACTCCATTTCTTTGGTACTAAAATCTGTTTAATTCTGCAAGCTGCTGGAATGCAATATACCTGAAATGTACTAGCTTTTATAAAAGGGAGCTTATTAAGTTGCAAGTTACAGTTCTAATGCTATGAAAATGTCCACTATGACGCATCCAGAAAGGATAACAACTCCAAGAAAGGGCTGATGAAGGTCAGGGTTTCTCTCTCAGCTAGAAGGGCACATGCAAAGGTCTGTTAGCTTTCTCTTCTCATTTCATAAGGCTTCCCCAGTGACATTTTCATTCTACTCCAAATTCTCTGACTCTATAGGTTCTGTTGGTTATGGTGGCTGGCAGTTTTTTCCAAAATTATTCCCTCTTAAATGATTCCAGTAAGTAAACCTACCTTGAGTGGATGGAGAAGCATCTCCATGGAAACCATTTAATCAAAAGTTACAACCCACAAATGGGTGAGTCATATCTCCATGGAAACAACAAAAGAGATTCCACCCAGCAATATTGAGTGAGGACTAAAGCACATTGCTTTCTGAAGTTGTTCTAGTTTGTTAGTTGCTGGAATGCAACACACCAGAGATGGATTAGCTATTAATCAAAGGGGATTTATTTTGTCAATTCTTCAGAGGAAAGGCAGCTAACTTTCAACTGAGGTTCTTTCTTATGGGGGAAGGCACAGGGTGATCTCTGCTGGCCTTCTCTCCAGGCCTCTGGGTTCCAACAACTTTCCCCGGGGTGATATCCTTCTACATCTCCAAAGGCCTGGGCTGAGCTGAGATGAGGTATGCTGAACAGCTTGGGCTGTCCTACATTGTGTCTCTCATTTTATCACCAGCCAACTTAATCAAACATCATTGATTGCAGCAGGAATGCCTCCTAGATGACTGTAGATGTAATCAACAACAGATGAGGTTCATATGCCACTGGCTCATGTCCACAGCAATAGAACTAAGCACCTTCACCTAGCCAAGTTGACACTTGAATCTAACCACCACAGTGGTACATTATACCTTCAAACGAGCACACTTATTTTGCTCCATGCCTTTGAAATTGCATATACGCCTTGTAATGTTCTTCATTGAAGAACTGTTTTCTTTAAGACTGTTTTCTTAAAGAGCTTTAGCCATGTACTACTTCTGTTATTCATATTATCATATACAATTTAGTAATTTATATCCATTCATCATTAATGAAGTAAATCACCACTCTAGTATTGCTCTTATATTTTAATGTTCTTATTATCTATTATATATTTGAATTTATGTAGATTTCATTGTTTTCAATTTGTTATCAGTCCCTCATCACCTCAAATTATTTGGTTTATAATTTTTTTATTGGCAGTGTTGTTCTTTTCCTTTTAAATTTAACTTATAATTCCATCTTCAACCAGCTCTATTATATGAAATTCTATGTCTAAATATCAACCACTTAATTTTGCAGTGTGTATTTTATAATCAACAAATGTCTCTAATTTTCAAAATATTAATTATTCAGAATTAAATTGTTCACAGGGACAATGAAAACGTTATACAAATGCTACCCAACAGTACAAACAGATTCTTATTTTTCAGTTTTATAATATTTTGCTAATATTTGAAATTGCTTCTCTCTATGACTATGCTTTGACAAACACATATTATGGCTTATTAAGTGCATGATAATTGGCCTACTGGGGATTTTCTGAAACAATTTTCCTTCAATGCATATATCTAATAGGAGAAGATGTTTAATAAATATGTGCTTTAATAAAATGAATTACATCTTAAAAAGAGTGCTGCACTAAATTATGCCTTTGTCTCAACCACAATCATTTCAACTTTTAAAATAATTTCATTTTCATCCCATTCAAATGATAACTAATATTTTAAAACTGTAACATTTTTCTAAAAACAATAGCACCAGATTATATAATGTGAGCTACTGTCTTGTGTTCTTTAACTGCAACCTGAATGACTCCCTTTAGCATTACTAGTATGTCAGGTCCAATACCAATGAAGACCTTCGACTTTTGTTTATCTGGGAGTGCGTTAATATCTCCTTCATTTTTTTTTCACATGGTCAGGCACCTAGAATTGAACCCAGGTCTCCAGCATGGCAGGTAAGAACCCTGCCACTGAACCACCATGGCCGGTCCTCTCCTTCATTTTTAATGCAAAGTTATTGAGATATATTCACACACCATACAATTCTTCCCAAATCACAGTATCGTAACATTAGACAGGCATTCATCACCATGATCATATTTAGAACATTTGCATTCTTCACTGAAAGAAACAAAAAGAAAAAAGGAAACTTCAAACATCCTGTACCCCTTATACTCCCTCTTATTGACCACCAGTATTGTATTACCAAATTTTAAAACTCATAATAGAGGTAGGTTAACTAAGAAAGTGGAACAGACCAAAACATCCAGAAGTAGATCCATACAAACATTTTTTCTTAATATAGTTATACAATCATTATGGAAGATCAGGCTACTGGAATATGGTTTAACAACTTTAGACAGTTGCTTTGATTCTTCTAAAATACTACACATTAAAAGAAATATCTTTAGAATGAGCTGGCAGTCACCATCCTTTTTAAGTCCTAATTTCTCAGTTGTACTTCTTCCCTCTTATTTGATATTTCAAAGTTCAAGGATATTTGGCCAATGACCATTTTAACTTCTTTATTCTGGAAAGGGTGGAAGTCATTCCCCATTAGGAATGACCTTAAGGGGTTGAGGGGTGAAATTGTTTGAAGTTCTTAGAGAGACTGATAGCACTGGATTTCAGGTCTTATCTGGCTTAAATTCAATCTGAAGACTCTGAAAAAAATAAACTTACCAAGGAAAACTTTATAGAGACTTGGATAGAGCCAAGGGGTCTCTTATGGTTTTCAGGAATTATGTTGACTGGGGCTTGGCATACTGTGGCTAAAGCCTAGTGAATGACATCTTGACTCTATTTGAAATCTATTAGCAATTAAAGCCTTATATTGATTAATATCTTTTCTCCCTTTTGGTGAAGAAGGCATTCTCAATCTCACAATGCCAGGGCCAGACTCTTCCCTGGGAGTCATGTCTCAGGTTGCCAGGGAGAACTATACCCCTGTAAGTTATGTAACATGCAGCAGAAATGGTAACAAGCTAATAGTATAGTTGGTTACTGAGAGAGGTCACATCTGAGCAATAAAAAAGGATTTTTGAGGTGACTCAGGTAAAATTATAGGGAAGCTTATGTTCACCACTGCAGAAATAATTTTAATAAAGTCCACCTTCAAGATCGAGGGCTTGGCTTATTAAATTAAGAGTCCTTATTGCCTGAGAGAAAATCAGGAATTCCCCAGTTGAGGAAGGTTAATAGTTCCACATTTCCTTCAATCCCTGAAGGTAATTGTTTTAGTTTGTTAATGATGTCTTAATGAAATATTCCTAAAATGGGTTGGTTTTTATAAAGGGGATTTATTATGTTACAAGTTTACAGTTTTAAGACCATACAAATGTCCAAACTAAGGTATCCAGAAACAAATACCTGAGCTCAAGCAATGGTGATGGTGTCCAGAACACCTCTGTCACTTGAGAAGGTATGTGACTGACATCTGCTTGTCCTTTGTCTCCTGGATTCAAAGAGCTTCTCTGAGGGGGGAGGCTTTCCTTCTGCACCTCCAAATATCTCTGTCTGTGTCAGCTTTGAGCTTTTTTCAAAACACTTCCCTCTGAAAAGAATCCAGTAAGCAGATTAGGACCAATTTTGAATGGGCAGAGACACATTCCCATGGAAACGACCTAGTTGAAAGGTCCCACCAACAATTGGGTACATCAAATCTCTATGGAAGCCACTTAATAATAATGATCCCACCCAAACAATAGGCCTGCCCCACAAGTGTGTATTAGGATAGAAAGAACAAAGTCTCAAGCCAGCACATCCCACTCTCTAGACCCCCAAAAGGTATGTTCTTTCCATATACAAAATACATTTATTCCATCACAATATCACAAAACCTTATACCTATTTCAGAAACAATACAAATACAATATAAAGTCAAAAGCAGTACCAAATATTATCAAAATCACTTACCAGCATGGTCTGTACTAAGACAAAATTTTCCTCTGACTGTGGACCTATAATCCCAGAACCAGTCATCTGCCAATATGCCATAGAGGAACCATCATAGGATATGTGATTCCATTACTAAAGAGGAAATTGAAAGGAAAACAGGGCTCACCAGGCCCAAAAACTCCAAAATCCTGCAGAAAACCTCCATTAGATTTCAAAGTCTGAGTCATTTTTGTGGAGGCTTTATAAAGAGGTAGTCCCACCATTTCCAAGTCCTATGCAGTTGCCATGCTCTCTCTAAATGCTGGTGTGAGGACTGAAAACTTGGGGGAGTTTGTAGAGAAAACCTTTTTTTGTCTTCACCTTCTCCAAGTATCCTGGCAGCTCCTGAGATCTCTATTTTTCTCTGGGACATGATCAAATCCCTTGAACAATGGGACAGCAGCATGGATATCCTGAGTCTCCAAGACATGTGCTCTACACTCTCTAAGACTTGGAATACCAAAACTCTTCCTGAGCATTGAGGCAGAAGACCTGTCCTCTGCCGTTTGAGCAAGCTCACCCTCTCCAAGTGCATGTTTGTATCTAGTCTCCTGAACAAATATTTCCAGTATTCAGACCTTAGCTTCTATGGGTCTACCTTTGAAATATTTTTTTCTGTCAATTTATCCCCTTTTTCTCCATTTTAATGCAAAATGGCAGTGGTTCCATTTATACAGGCTCTCACAAGATCTGTTGGTTTTCCATGCAGTATGTATGGATCACACCTATTGAAAAATAGGACCTTCCATATATCCTTCATGAATAACTCCATTTCCAATTCTGACTTTTTTTTGTAATGGCTGACTGTTACCATGCTTAGTTAAATCCTCAGTGTGGTACTATTCTCTAGAGTCTCACTTTCTGGAAAATCAGAATTCTCCAGACCATGAACTTCTGGGCTCTGTATACCCAAGAGTTCTCAATTTATCTCATTCCTGCCACATTTTACTACAAGCTGCAAAGTGAAACAAGACTGCATTTTCCCATTTAGCTTGAAAATTTCTTCTGTTAAATATCCAAGTTCATTACTTTCAAATTCTGCCTTCCTTCCAATACCAGCACTTTATTTTACTGAATTCTCTGCCTCTTTAAAGCAAGAATCACCTTCCTTACAGTTTACAATAACATATGCATAATTTCTGTCTAAAGCCTCGTTGGAGTTATCTTACTAGAGTCCATATTTCTACCAACATTCTCTTCAAAGCATTTCAGACTTCATCAAGCATATCAAAATTCTTCTAGAACCTTCCCATTATCTATTTAAAAAGCCATTCCAAGACATTTGGTATTTGCAAAGCACATTTTCTAGTTTTCTAGATGCCAGAATGCAATATACCAGAAGTAGAATAGCTTTTAAAAAGGGAATTTAATAAGTTTTGAGGTTTGTAGTTCTAAGGCTGAGGTAATGTCCTAATTAAAACAAGTCTATAGAAATATCCAATCTCAGTCATCATGGAATGATACCTTGGTTCAAGAAGGCCAATGACATTCAGTGTTTCTCTTTCAACTGGGAAGGCACATTGCAAACATGGTTAAAGTCTGTTAGCTTTCCTGGCTTCCTGCTTCATGAAACCTCCAAAGGTCACTGGCTGGTGGACACTTCTTCTCGTGACTATGTCATTCTGACATCCTTCTCTGCTCTCTCAGATTCTCCGAGGTTGCTGGTACGTGGGCTCTGTGGGTCTCTTGGCCTCTCTTGGTTCTCTGTCTCTGCTTAGCCCTGCTGTGGCCTTCTTGTCATTCTCAAAAGGTCACTGACTGGTGTACTCTCTGCTTCCTGGTTCTCTGGCATTCTGAAGCTTTCTCCAAAATACTTTCTCTTTCATAGGATTCCAATGAGCTTATCAGGACTCATGTTGAATGGGTGAAAACACATCTCCATCTAATCAAGTTTAATACCCACATCTCCGTGGAGATAATCTAATCAAGTTTCCAACATACAGTATTGAATAAAGATTAGAAGAAAACATTGCCTTCATAAAAGGGGATTAGGATTAAAACATGACTTTTCTAGAGTATATAAGTCCTTTCAAACCAGCACATTCCACACTCTTGTCCCTAAAAAATGACACGGTTTTCCTCATATACAAAATACATTCATTCCATCACAGTATGAGAAAACTTTAAAGCATTTCAGCAACACTCAAATGTGATACAAGATTAAAATCAGTACAAAATCTCACCAAAGTTTGTTATAGGCCTAAGGCAAAATTATTCTCTAGCTCTGGCTCTGGTTCTGTAAAACTCAGAACAAGTTATTTTCTTCCAACATACATAGGAGGAAGAGGAACAGTCATAGTATACATATATCCATTTCCATAGGGGGGAAGGAACACATGGGTCACAGGACTCATGCAGTCTTGAAAACCTGCAGGGCAAAGTCCATTAGATTTCAAAGTCTGGGAATCTTTTATCTTTGGGGCTGTGGAAAGCAGCAATCCCCTACTTTCCAAGGGCCTATGCAGAGCCCTGCCTCTCTCTGAAGGCAACCTAGAGGAAAATGGGGAGACCACCATTTTCTTAGCCCCACCCTCTCCAAGGATCAGGGCTGCACCTGGGGTCTCTATCATGTCAGGGGCACACACTCAACCCCTCCATGTGATGGTAGCCAAGCTCTCTCCACACCCCAAGGGATGTACCCCACCCTTTCCAAGGCTTGAGGCCACATGACTGTCCCACTGCAATGAGGTGGAAGGCCCATCCTCTGTTATCAGGGAAAACTTACCCTCTCCACTTGTGTGGGTGGGTCTGCTTTCCTGACCTAAGGCTTCTTGACTTCAGACCCCAGCCTCTATGGTTCTGTCTCTGAAACTATTTTTCTTCCAGTGTGTCCCTTCTCTGTCCCTCTCAGTCCAAACTGGCATTAGTTCTCTTTATGCAGATCCCATAACACTCTCATTGTCTTTCTATGCAGTAGCTTCAAATTGTGCCCATCAGACATAAGGAGTGTGCACAAATCCTTCCTGGATATCTTCACGTCCAGTCCTGGCTTTCTCTGAAATGGTTGACTGGCTCCACATTTGGGGAAATCTCACATGGGCACTATCCTCTGGGTCTGCCTTTCTGGAAGCCCAGAATTTTCCACAACATCAATTTTTGGTTTCTTTTTACTCAAGTTCAGTTTTCAGTTTATCTCTTTCCTGTTGCATTTTACTATAAGCTGTGAGGAGATACCAAGCTACACTTTCCACATTTAATTTGGAGATCTCTTCTGCTAAATATCCAAATTCGTGGCTTTTAAACTCTGCCTTCCCGCCAAAGCCACTAGTCAATTTCACAAGATTATCTGCCATTTTAGAACAAAGCTCACCTTCCTTCCTGTCTAGAATAATACGTGACTCATTTATGTCTAAGTCATTATCAGAAGTGTCTTTAGAGTCCACATTTCTACCAACAGTCTCATCAAAGCATTCTAGGCCTTCTCCTCAAGCTCCTCATAACTCCTCCAAAATCTCCCCCTTATTGATTTAAAAAACTCTTCCAACATGTTTGGTATTTGCAAACGGCAGCAGCACCCCACTCCTCTGGTACCAAATTTTTCTCTAATTTGCAGGCTGCTATAATGCTATAGACCAGAAGTGAAATGGCTTTTA
The DNA here is from genome assembly GCA_004026745.1 of Myrmecophaga tridactyla. Taxonomy (NCBI): domain Eukaryota; kingdom Metazoa; phylum Chordata; class Mammalia; order Pilosa; family Myrmecophagidae; genus Myrmecophaga; species Myrmecophaga tridactyla. Next base: position 30,410 of record PVIY010023954.1, on the reverse strand, counting down.
AAAAGGGAAATTTAATAAGTTACAAGCTTACAGTTCTAATGCCAAGAAAATGTCCCAATTAAAACAATTCTATAGAAATGTCTAATCTAAGGCATCCAGGAAATGATACCTTGTTCAAGAAGGCCAATGATGTTCAGCATTTCTCTCTCAACTGGGAAGGTACATGGTGATCATGGCAACAGTCTGCTAGATTTCTCTCCTGACTTCCTGCTTCATGAAGCTCCCCAGGAAGCACTTTCCTTCTTCACTCCAAAGATCACTAGTGGACTCTGCTTATCATGGCTATGTCATTCTGTTGTCCTCCTATGCTCTCTTAGAATCTCCAAGGGCTGGTGGACTCTGTGGTTCTCTTGGCCTCATGGTTCTGTTCAGTTCTGCTGTGTCTTTCTTATCATTCTCAAAAGGTTGCTGGCTGATAGACTATCTACTTCATGGTTCTGCAACATTTTGAAGCTTTCTCCAAAACTCTTATTCTTTTATAGGATTCTACTAAACTAATCATGACTCATAGAAAGGATGGAGACATGTATCCTAATCAAGTTCAATAACCACAATTGAGTCACATCTCTCTGAAGATAACCTAATCAAGCTTCCAACATACAGTACTGAATAGGGATTTGAAGAAAACATTGCCTTTACAAAATGGGATTAAGATTAAAACTTGACTTTTCCAGGGTACATAAATCCTTTCAAACCAACACACCACAGCACCACACTTCTCTGGTACCAAAACCTGTTTCAGTTTTCTATTACTATCTGAATGCAATATATCAGAAATGGGTTGGCTTTTATGAAGAGGTATTTATTGTTACAATTTTAAAGTTTTAAAGCCATAAAAATGTCCAAACTAAGGAATCCAGAGAAAGATACCTTGACTTAGGCAATGTGAATGCCATCCAGAACAGCTCTGTCAGCTGGGAAGGCACAAGGCTGGCATCTTTGGCATTGGCTCATGGTTTCAAATAACTATCCCAGGGGTATTTTCTTTCTGCATTTCCAAACATCTCTGTTGTGGTCAGCTCTTCACTTTTTCCAAAGTGAATCTCACAGAAAAGACTCCACTAAGCAGATTAAGATCCATATTGAATGGGCAGAGTTGCATCTCCTTGGAAACCACCTAACTGAAAGGCCCCACCCACAATTGGGTGTTTCATCTCTATGGAAACAACTTAATCATAAATATTCCACCAAAAAATGTCCCTCCAAATAAATGTGGATTTAGATTGAAAGTGGCTTTTCTGGGTTACATAACAGTCTCAAACCAACATAGGGACTTAGCAAATCTTTTTCTATCCAAAATACTCTGCAATGTATCTGGGTATTATTTTAACCTGGAAATAACAATAATGTTTCATTCCATATTCTAGATTCCATATAGTTAGACTATTTAAATAAACTGACCAGAAATGTTAAATTAGTGTGCTACAGAAAATTTAAATTTTGGACCAAATAAGCGTTTCTTCCTTTTTTGTCTCACACAGAAGTTGAAAATTTGAGATACAGACAGTATCTTTTTAACCCTGTCCTCTGGTTTACCTTAGTCAAAATTAAGCCTATTTATTTATATCTCAAATTAAAGCCTGATCTCTTTTCAGCCTTTCAGCCATTGCTCAATGACATGGTTCTGACTTGCAGAGCCACTGAGCCAAATCTCTGAGTCTCAGGTGTCACACAGATACCCATTGTTCTGGAAGTACCAGGTTACTCATAAAGAGCACAGAATCTCAGAAGTTAGAAATAACAATTAAAATCAGGAATAAATGTGATTGCTGTAATAGATTACAATCTAGAAACCTTTCTAATGAGGCCTATTTGAACATCCTGCACTCTTTGATTACTCAATGTCTGCCAACTTTCTGTCCCATGAGAAATTATTCACTCAAATTCAATTATCAGAATTTGGTCATTATAGTTAGTTCATATTAGTGAGACTAAACATTACTGTTTTTTTGTTTCTGGCCCATGCAACTTAACATAATGTCTTCAAGGTTAATTCACTTATTTGCATGCCCACAACTTCATTCTTTCATCAGCCCCTCAATACTGCATCATATGTTTATACCGTGATTTTCTCTCCCGTTCAGGAGGTGCTTTATCTTCAGGCCACTGCAAAAACTGAATAATGTTGCCTTGAATGCCAGTATCAAAATGCCTATTCATTTCCCTGCTTTCACCTTTTCCAAGACTTTGCCTTATAATGGAACTGTAGGATCATATGGAAACCCTAAACTTCACCTCCTATGGAAACACCGCACTGCCCTCCAGAGTGGCTGTGCCATTCTGCTTCCCTACCAACACTGAATATGTACATAACTCTCCACATCTTCTCAAGCACTTGCATCTTACTGTTTATTTTTTAAACTTTTATTCACACACCACACAATTAATCTGAAGTGTACAGTCAATGGTTCCTGATATAATCACATAGTTATGCATTCACCACCATGATTTATGAGAACATTTTCATTTTTTCTGCAAAGAAGGAATAAGAGAAAGAGATAAAAAGAAACAAAAGAGAAACAACAACACCATGAATAGCATATCCCTCCATTATATCACCATTATTGACATTTAGCTTTGGTATATTGCGTTAATTACAATTAATGAAAAAACACTATAATGTTACTGTAAACCATAGACCCAAGTTGCATTAATTGTTATTTTTCATATATCATCAATTTTTATCATCCATTTTTAACACCTTGCAAAGGTGAACATTCAATTGTTCTTCCTCAACTAAAAACTTTCTTATATCTATGCATTGAATCACCATGATTGTCCATTCTCATTTTTTCTCTGTTATATTGTCCCAATTTTTTGTCTATCTTTTCTTCTAATGTCATCTAGTGTCATAGACTTATTCTCAATGAACTCACCTTCATCTTTGTTCATTATACTGACAACATTGTCTACCATAAAACAAGAATTTTGCTTTCCATTTATGAATCATTACACTCAACAATGTGGAACATTCTGTAGCCTATAAGAATTGCCTAATCTCTTCCCTCTTTCTATCTCCTGATAACCTATTCTCAACTTCAGCTCTTAAAGTATGCTCATTATAGTTAGCTCATATTAGTGAGACTATAGAGTATTTGTTTTTTTGTTTCATGCTTATTTCACTTAACATTATGTTTCCAAGTTTCATCCATGTTGTATGATTCATGACTTTATTTCACATTATAACTTCGCATGATATTCCATCATATGCATACACTACAGTTTGCTGATCCACTCATCTGTTGATGGACACTTGGGCTGTTTCTATCTGTTGGCAATAATGAATAATGTTGCTATACAAGTAAAAGTGCAAGTGTCCATTTATATCCCTGCTTTCATTTCCTTTGACAATGAAATTAGAACTACTGGGCCATACAGCAAATGCATATTTAGCTTCCTGAGGAACCAGAAAACTGCCTTCCAGTGCACTTGCACTGTTCTACCTTCAAACCAGCAGTGATTGCTTATATCTACTCCTCTAGATCCTAACACTTGTAATTTTGTCTTATTTTGGTAATGCCCATTCTTGTAGATGTGATGTGGAGTCTCATTGTGTTTGTGATTTGTATTTCCTAATAGCTAGTGAAATTATGCATCTTTTCATAGGGCCTATCCATGTATTTTGTCCATTTAAAAATTGTTTGTCTTTTTGAGTTGTTGTATCTCTTTATATATTTTGGCTATTAAACTCTTATCAGATATATAGTTTCCAAACATTGTCTCCATATTGTAGACCGAGACTGCCTTTTTTACTTTCCTGACAAGGTGTTTTCATGCAAAAAATTTTTTTTCAATTTTGAGATCACATATATCTATTTCTTCATTCATTGCTCATGCTTTGGATGTAAGGTTTAGGAAACCACTTCTTGTAACAGGGCTTTTAGGATATTTCCCTAACTATTTTGCTAAACATTTAATGATCTTCATGCTAGTCATTAGATTTTTTTTTTTATCTATTTTGAGTTGTTTCTGTATTAGGTGTGAGATTGGGGTCCACTTTCATACTTTTGAATATTCATGCACAATTCTCCAAGCACCATTTATTTAAATGGTTATTTTGTCCTAGTTGAGTTTGCATTGGTTACGTATCAAAGATCAGTTTGTCATAGAACAGAGCTCTGAAAACTCAGGTAGTGTGAGACCTCCCACTTCTTTTTGTCTTCTCAAGATATTTTGAACTGTTTGGGGCACGTTGTACTTCCAGTGAAATTTGATTATTCATTTTAAAATTTATGCAAGGTAAGTTGTTTGGATTTTAGTTGGTATTTGCATTGAATCTATAAATCAAATTGGGCAGAATTGACATTTTCCCTATATTTAGTATTCTCATCCATGAACATGGTATATCTTTCTATTTATTTCAGCTTTCTTGAAAATTTTAACAAAATTTGTAGTTTTCTGTGTATAGTTCTATTATGTCATGGTTAAATTTATTGCTAAATATTTAATTCTTTTGGTTGCTGTTGTAAAATGATTTCTTTCTTGATTTCAACCACAAAATGCTTATTACTGTTGTATATACTGTTGCATAGATTTTTGCATGTTGTTCTTTCCTACTATTTTGCTGTGCTAGTTTTATAGCCCTGGTGCCTTTATTGTTGATTTTTCTAAATTTTCTACACATAGGATCATGTCATCTACAAACAATGAAAATTTCACTTCTTACTTTCCAATTTGGATGCATTTTATTTCTTTTCTTATCTCACTGCTCTAGCTAAAACATCCAACACAATATTAAATAACAATGGTTACGGTGGGTCTGATCATCAGGTTCATATGTCAATTTTGGCAGGTGGTGGTGCCTAGTTACTTGGTCAGGCAAGCACTGGCCTGTCTGTTGCTGTAAGGACATTGGCTGTATCCAGAGCTGACTACATTTGCAAACAGCTAAGGGGAGTGTCTTCTGCAATGATTAACAATCTAATCACTGGAAGGCTTTTAAAGGAGGATTCAGAAGAGGTAATCACTCTTCCTGCTTCAGCCAGCCTCTCCTGACAGTTTGTTGAGGACCTTCATTGGAGCTGTCAGATTATGGCCTGCCCTACAAATCTTGGACTTATGCATTCCCACAGTTGTGTGAGACATTTATAAATTTTATATTTACAGATCTCTCCTGCTGATTCTGTTTCTCTAGAGAACCCCAGCTAATACAGCTTGGTACCAGGGGTAGAATTCCTAAGAAACTGAATCTTAAAAATGGGTTTTTATATTAGTTTTCACCCCAACCAGACTCAAAGGCACTAATGACTCTGTTACCCATAATAAAGATGGCACTGACAGTCCCTGGGATGATCTGGCAAAAGAGATACTCAAAATATCACCACTCAATTGTGCTAATTGTATGCCTATAATATGCAAGGCTCTGGGTGATTTTTTGACACCTTTACAGAGTTTTGTGGAATTAAGAGGTATAGAGATGTTGGCTGTTTGTTGTTAGATATGCTGGATAAATTGATGAGGGAAAGGGATGAGCAGAAGACTTCAAATAAGAAGCTTACACACTATAAGACATATGTAAAAGTTTCTCAGTGCCCTGAAGGAAAATCTTATTTCTTGTAGCTGCAGACTTGATATATTTGAAAATCAGACTCAGAGTCTCATTGTTAAGTATAAATTTTATAATGTAAAGTGAACATTTGCATGGTGTCAGTCATTAAAGTGAGGGCATAGGTTGGAAAGGAGTGTGACCCTGAAAAGTGTTATGGTGACATATGGATTGATAATTATGGTATGGAGACATTGAAACACTAGATTATGCTAAGGCTTATCTAGATAACTCTGTAATAATAATCTGCCCTGAGGACATAGCAACCCCATATCCAGCCTTCCCTGGTGATGTGGCTTCCTGATCTCTAGTCACACCTGAGGAGTCAATCCTCAACCTACATCTGAAGGGATTAACACTTTAGTGTATGTGAAGTACATCATGACCGCCAATGTGGAAAGAACCCTTGATCCTTTGCCTGCAACAATTAATCATGTTTCACCAGATGAAACTGCAAATGAATGCTCTGAAGTAATTGGCTTGGAAGATACTTCTATTTTTTTCATGACCCACCTCCACCAAGCCTCTTTTCTTCTAGAATTATAACTAGACTGGAAGTCCCAATAAGCCCCCAAAAATGAGATAGAAAGTGTCACTGATTAAGAGATACACTACACTCTAAAAGAACTGAATGATTTTTTCCAATTTACATAGACAAAAATCAGCAGAATATGTGTGGGAATGGATTTTAAGGGCCTGGGATAATGTTGGATGGAATCTAAAGCTGGATCAGGCTGAATCTATTGATATGGGCCCACTAAGCAGATTCTTCATTCAATGCTATAGCTTGATAGGTTAGAAAAGGCATAAGCAGTCTATTTGGATAGTTGGCTGAAACATCAATCAAATGGTGGTTGACATTACCTGAGGTTGAAATGCCAGAACTGCTCTGGTATAACATAGAAGAGGGGGTCCAAAGGCTTAGAGGGATTGGAATGTTAGAGTGGATTTATCATGTAAAGCTTGATGATACACCCCAGGAATCTCCAGAGGACACACCTTTTACCAGAACTGTGAGAAAAAAATTGGTGAGACCAGCTCTATCTTCCCTGAAGATCTCTGTAGTTGCCCTTCTCTGTAGGTCAGAGAAGGGGGGTGGGGATGATCGAATGGGGATGATCGAATCCTAAATTGGCAGAAGCCAGGTGGCAGCACTTAATCACCAAAGACAAGGTGGCCATGGCTATCATAATGGGCAGCAGACTCAGTGCAGGAGTCAAAACAATCTGGCTCACAGAGACTTGTGGCTTTGGCTAGTACATCATGGGGTATCCAGAAATACAATAGATGGGCAATCTACTAAATTCTTGTTTAAGCTGAGTAAGCAGAAGTGTTCTAGGTCAAGTGTACAAAAATCTAACTTGAAAGCAAAAACAAAGACTCTCAGTCTCTTAAGTAATTTCCAGACTTGAGAGAGTTACAGACCTCCTTGAATGAGGGGAAGGCCAGTTGCTTTTGGGTAGGATCCTATTACACTGCCATAAATTTATATTGTTAATATTCCTCCAAGCATGCCCCAAGGAGACTTACAGCCTTTTACCAGGGTATCTGTGCATTGGGGAAAAGGAAATGGTCAGATATTTCAGAGATTGTTAGACACTAGTTCAGATGTGACATTAATTTGGGGTGAACCAAAATGTTACTCTGGTCCAACAGTCAGAGTGAGGGCATATGGAGGTCAGGTGACTGATGGAGTTTTAGCTCAGATCCATCTCACAGTGGGTCCAGTGGGTCCATGGGTCCACTCAGTTGTTATTTTCCCAGTTCTAAAATGGGTAATTGGAATAAACATACTGAGCAACTGGCAAAATCCCCACATTGGCTCTCTGACTCATGGAGTTATGGCTATTGTGTTAGGAAAGACCAAGTGTAAGCCAATAAAATTTCCCTTATATAGCAAAATAGTAAGTCAGAAGAAATACCAGATCCCTGGTGGAATTTCAGAGATTAGTTTCACTCTTAATGACTTGAAGGATGCATGGGTGGTGATTCCTAACACATCCCCATACAAGGCTCCTATTTGACCTCTTCAGAAAAGAGATGTGTTTTGGAGAATGACAGTGGATTATCAGGAACTCAATGAGGTGGTGACTCTAATTGCAGTAGCTGTTTTGGATGTGGTATCATTGCTTGAGAAAATCAATACATCCCCTGGTATCTGGCATGCAGCGATTGATCTGGCAAATCCTTCTTTTCCTCAATAGCTGTTAGTAAGAAACACCAGAAACAGTTTTCTTTCAGCTGGAAAATCAACAATATACTTTTACAATTCTACCTCAGGGGTAGATCAACTCTCCAGCCCTATGTCATAATCTGTCTTCAAGGAACTTGATCATTTCTACCTCCCACAGGACATCACATTGGTTCATTACGTTGATGATATCATGTTGATTGGACCTAGAGAGGAAGAAGTAGCAACTACTTTAGACTTATTTATAAGACATTTATGTGTCAGGGGATAGAAGATACATCCAACAAAAATGCAGGGGTCTTCCACTTCAATGAAATTTCTAAGTGCCTAGTGGTGGGGGGCATGTCAGGACATCCCTTCTATGTTGAAGGATATATTGCTTCATCTGGCCCTCTTATGACCAAAAATGAGGCACAATGCTAAGTTGCTCTCTTTGGATTTTCACAACAACATATCCCTCATGGGTCACTTTTCTCTTGTTGCTTTTAGAATATTCTCTTTGCCTTTGACATTTGACAATCTGTTTAGTACATGTCTTGGAGAAGGTCTCTTTGGATCCTTTCTGTTTGCTGCACATTGTTCTTCTTAGACATGTAATTTTATGTCTATCATGATAATTATAAAACTTTGTGTGATTATTTCCTCTATTATTCTTTCTGCCCATATTCCTTTCTCTTCCTTTTCTGGGACACCCATAATATGTATAAATATACACTTCATTTTGTCTCTCAGCCCTCTGAGACCGTGCTCAAATATGTCCATTCTTCTCTATCTGTTCTTTTCTGTGTAAGATTTCAGATAACTTGTTTTCTCATTCAATAATCCTTTCTTTTGCCTCTTCAAATCTGTTTTGTGTCTCCATTGTGTTTTATCTCTCTTCAACTGTGCCTTTCATTCTCATAAAATCTTTCATTTGTTTTTGTCAAGATTTCATGTTCTTCTATATGGATAAATTTTGTCTTCTTTTATCCTAATTCTCTTTTCCAATGTTATCTTTCAACTTATTGATTTGATTTAGAAGAGCTGTTTGAACATCTTTAATTAGTTGTCAAAATGCCTGTAGCTAAGTTGAAGTATTAGTGTTCTTTTACTTTTCTTGGTTCATAACTCCATGTTTCCTGGAATGAGTTGTGATTTTTGCTGTGGTGCAGACATCTGATTTTCTTTCTTAGTTTATTCTGAAAGTCATTTTGTCTCTTTTGCCTAGGATTGTTTTTTATCATTGGCTTTGTTCTCTGCCTGTCTCTTTTATTGACCAGTTTTGAGATTGTCTCTGGCCCCCTTACCACCCCCAAAATCAGCTGCCCACAGCAGACTGTTTCATAGATGTGTGATGCACTGCATATCACAGAAAATTCTCCACTGTTGAAAAAATTCTGCTGGCTCCCAGTGGTGCTGTTTTTTGTTGGCCTGATAGACCTGGATTTGTTTGGATGTATTGCTTTAACATTTGGGCTATGCATATTATTCAGACAAAAAACAGGGGAGGCTTTCCATGTAGGGAGTGTAGTCCAGCCCCAGTGGACTTGAATTAATGTCTGGAGAGTCTCTGAAATGTCCTATAGTTCCCTGTGCCTTCTGGTCTTCCCAGAAGATGACACTGTTTTGTAACTTAATCATCTTCAGAAGCTCTTTGCCTCAGTGCCCAGGCTGCATCTGATCAGGACTGAAACTGTGGTATTCCTGTGCCCTCATGTTGCCAGCTGAAAACTGGCTCAATTGTGACTGTGTCCCCCACTTTATTTGTGGGAATGGACTTCTCCTGTCATCCCAGTATTCAGCTCTCCCCAAGGCAAAGTTTAGGCTGCCTGTTGCAGTTTTCCTTCATGATGCAGAAAAGACATTCAGATCCAGATCTGGAAATACAGTGTCTTTCTTTGTTTTCTCAGTCTTTTTGTTCCTCACTGATTTTGTTCCTCACAGATTTTTGTTCCTCACTGGTGACCTGGGTCTCAAAATGTCCTTCCCTGTTTCTGGGTTACCAAACAGTGGGGTTCTACCTTACTGCTGTGAGAGAATTTTTATTCTGTGCCCCCAGTGGGATGTTTCCTGGCTGCTGTTTCCATGCCATTCATGCACTGTGAGTTTTCCCTCAGTTTTTTTTTTATGAGGGGGTGCCTGGTCTTGGAATTTAACCTTGGTGTCCTGCACGAAAGGCAGGAATTCTAACCACTGAACTGCCCATGCACCCTTCCCCTCATTTTTAGAGATGCTAGATATAGAATCATTGGTTGCCATATTGTTTTTTCTTTCAACACCTTATATATGTCCTTTCACACCTTTCTGAACTCCATGTTTCAGAAGACATATTTGGTGACTGTCTGAATCAGGATCCATTGTATAAGTTTTACCTCTCTTTTTTCTTTTGAGAGTTTTTTCTTTTTAGGAACTAGTGGCTTTATGATACATATGGGAACACAAGCTCAGGCACTGCATCAGTTTTCAACAAGTGAGTGCTTTATTACTTACATAGAATAGTACAAAAAAGCAGGTAGAAATATCCCACTTTGACCAGTCCCCAGGGAAATCAACTGTTTATTACCTCTGAATGCCTCTCTTCCTGTCAGATGCACTGGCTGAGTGTTGAGCTTTTACACACTCTGGCATAGGGGACACCTGTAAATAAGCAAGCTTTGTGTTTTGACAAGCAATGGGGGTGGTTAAGATGACATATTTCTAGTAGCTGATTGCAATCTGTTTCAAAATGAAACATTCAGAAAACCAAGCAGCTTGCAAAAAAGCAGAAATGGAATTATTACAAATACCTGTACATAAATAAACAAGAGTGGAATAATACAGACATGTACACACAAACAAGCATAAAGGAAAAAGGAGGGTATGTGGGGGGTTGGGAGAGAGCTGCAGAGTCTGCCCATGAGTTCCTGTGCAGTCTTTCACTTTGACAGTTTGATTATGATATGTCTTAGTTTGGTTCTATTTTTGTTTATCCTTCTTGGCATTAGTTAGTATTCCTGTATGTGCAAATTTGTGTCTTTTATCAAATTTCTGAAGCAGTCACCCATATTCTTCAAATATTCTTTCTCCTGTTTCTGTCTTCTCCTTCTGAACTTCCCATGATTCACCTGTTTGTGCATTTGATGATGCATCACACATCCATTAATCTCTATTCATTTTCTTTTTATTATTTCTCATTATATTCCTCCAACTGCATAATTTCAATTAACCTACCTTCAAATTCAAGGATCCTTTTCCTGCTGCCTCAAAGCTGTTATAGAACACAAGTTAAGTTTCAACTTAGCTATTGTCCTTTTCATTTCCCCATAATTTCTATTTGTTTCTTTTGTATCTTTATTGATATCAGCTATGTTTCCATCTATATTGTTTTCCTGGTTTCCTTTATGATTTTTTTCACAATACCCTTTAACCCCTAGAGGATAGTTAAGGCAGTTGATTTAAAGTCTTTGTCTAGTACAGTGTGTAAGTTTTCTCAGGAAGAGCATCTGTCAATTTCTTTTCTCCTTTGAATAGACCATACAACCATGTGATCCTGTTCCTTTATTTGCCTTGTACTTTCTGCTGCAAATTGGCATTTAAAATATCATAATGTGTTAAGAATGGAAATATGATTTTCCTCACTTCTTATATTTGCTGATGTTGTTTTGTGGATGCAGTTTTCCATTTGTTTCATGATTTTTATATACAGTTTTTGTAGAAATGATATGTCTCATCATGCAAGATCTTTAAAAGTGTCCATTTCACTTTTTGAGTGTTCAATCAATGATAAGACAGGTATTTCATATATTCTGAAATAGTGTCATTCATGTCTCAAGTCTACTTTCTCAGTAATCAGCAAGTTATATAACAGAATACCTGGAGCTAAAAGAAATGAAATACTTTCTTGGTCTTTCCAAATTTGCTGAAAACTATTTTACTTCCACAATTAACCTGTCCATCTCCAACTCCGACTTAGGTTCCCCTTCCTCCTGGAGCAGAGCCCAAACATTGGTTGAAAGTGAAAACCTATGAATTTTATGACCAAGTGAGTTTTACTTTGCTTTCTATATTTATTTGGTATCACTTTAAATCCCTTTCTCCCACAAAGATCCTCCTTCTCAGTATCTTTATCTCCAGGCTTTTATGATGATTGACTTGCCATGATATTATGATGATTAACTGTCCATGTCAACCCGTGCAATGGGTTGGCTTAAACAATGAAAAAATTTTGACTCATAGTTTTAAGCTAGGAAAATTCCAAAATCAAGGCATTATCAATGTGATTTTTTCTCCAAGAAGACTGGTGTTCTGGGGCTGGCTGTCAGCAATCCTTGGTCCTCAGCTTTTCTATAACATGACAATTCACATGGTGGCCTCTCTTGGCTTCTTTCATTTCCAAGTTCTATTAACTGAAGTTTATGGCTGCTACCTCTGGCTTTCTCTTTATCTGTGTTCTTCCCTATAAGGCCTTTAGTAATAGCATTAGGACTAACTCTAAAAACATCTGAGCCACATATTAACTCTAGTAACCTCATTTATATGTCCTACTTACAACGAGTTCATATCAACAAGAATTGTTTAATTTAAGAACATGCTTTCCCAGGATATGTAATGCCAACCACAACATCTCACCACCTGGACTTCAAAAAGACTGTTCTTTCCACCTGCAAAATGCATTCATTCCATCAAAACATCCCAAAAGCTTTAAGTAATTTCAGTTACAATGTTAACTAAAGAGTACCACCAAAATCAATTATGGGCATGGTCTATCCTGGAGAACAATTCTTTGCTGACTGTAGAGCTATAAAAGTAAGAAAGAAGTTATCAGTTTCCAAAATGCAGTAGCAGAATAGGCATATGATAGACAATCACATTAAAGAGGAGAGAAGTTGGTAAGAAAGCAGGGTTAGGAAGCGCCAAACAATCTTAAACTCAACAGGGCAATCTCCATTAGATTCCAAGGTCTGAGAATCATTTATGGACTGATATTTTGTCCTCTGGGCATAATGAAGCATCAAGAAATATCACAAGTGCCAATCCAAAACACTGGGATAAAATATCCACCTTCTCCAAATATTAGGATGGTGACAAAACTCTCTACAAATGTCAAGGCAGGGTTCTTACCCTCTCTGAGCATTAATGTGGTGTCCAGGCTCTCCATGAATGCTGGGACAGTTTCCACCATCTTCAAGCACTGGAGTAAAAGTACTGCCTTTAAAAATGTGTCACACAACCTGACCCATCCATATGTTGGGGCAGATGAACTGAAGTCTCCTAATGCAGTGATGAGCCTGCATTTTCCACATACATAGGTGAGTCTGCTTCCTTGGCCCAAGGAGATCTCTTTGGCCCATATCTTGGCTTCTATGTTTCTGCCTTTGCGGTTATTTTTTACTTCAACTCAACCTTTATTTTTCCTTTCAGTCCAGGCTGGCAGTGGTTCTGTCCACACAAGCTTTCAAAAAACTTCTTCAACTTTATGTGTAATTCAGAGGGTTCCAAAACATTAGACAATGGAACTTTCCACACATCCTTCCTGCACAACAGCATTTCTAATTCTGACTTCCACTAAAATGACTGACTGGGTCCATATTCATTTTAACCTTCACATGGGTCTCTATTCTCCAGGGACTCACTTTTCAGAAATGCATATTGTTCTCTGGTAGAGTTGCTTCTGATCCTAGCCTCAATGCACTATTTGAGTAGGTTCAACATTTCATAAACTATTAATTTCTGGTTTCTTTGTGCTTAGGAGTTCATTACTCAGCTATCCCTTTCCACTTTCATTCACTACAAGCTGCAAGTTCTACCCTCCATCTTACATCAGAACTCAAATTTGCAAAGCTCTATGTCACTTTAAAACAAGGATCATCTTGCCTCCAGTTTCCAATAACTCATTCATCATTTCTTTTTAAGTCTTCATTGGAACAAACTTTAGCATCCATATTTCTACAATCTCTTAAAAGCAATCTGTACTTTTTCTATTATAACTCTCACAATTCTTCAATCATCTGCTCATTACTTAATTCTAAAGCTGCTCCCATATGTTAGTTACTTGAAATAGCAGTACTCCACTTTATAGTACCAAATCTGATTAAATTTCCTGGCTCGTAAATCAAACTCCTTGAATGGATTATAATGAACAACCAGATTTTATTGGCTCAATCTATTGAGGTTAGAATTCCAAACCAAGGTGTCATCAAAGCAGTGCTTTCTCCCCCCAAAATTGTGTGGTTCTAGGAATGGCTGCCTGCAATCCTTGGTCCTTGACTTTTCTGTCACATGATCATCCACATGGTTTCTACAGGCTTATTCTTCTCTTCCAGGTTCTGTTGCCTTTCAGCTTTTGGGTGCATACTCCTCCTCTGTGACCTTCCCTATAGGCCTTCTTCCATTATAGAATTCAAACCCATTCTGATTCAGTTGGTCAATACCTTAATTGAACTGTAACATAATCCAAAGTTCCTATTTGCAAGATTTCACACATGCAGGGATGGATTAAATTTAAGGACATGTTTTTTTCTGGGGAACATTGCTCCAAACCACCACATTGCATTTGCTATTCTTTGCCTCAAATGGCCACAAGTAGTATATATCTGTAAATGCTTCAAATAATTTCCAAAGAAGTCACTCAATTTTGAGGGGGGAAAAGTCAAACACTTCAAGGAGCATGTGACAAGGCAAAATGCACAATCACATTTTTTTGAGAATTAAATTCATCTTTACCCTTCTGGCATCAGCAATTTGCATAAGGAACACAGACTACCATGCCCATAACTTGTTTCAGATTTTGGAATGATAAATAGGCAGGTTAACAAGTGCACACAATGTTTTTTATCTTAAGCAAGTTTAACAGCTTTCTTTGTCATAAAGCCTCCCCAGATTGATTTGTGTTTTTTATATCATTATTCAGAATAATGAAAAAAATCAATTTTGATTATTTTGTAAGCTAAATGGCTGTTCCAGTGGAGGAGTTGATACTTAGGATGCCCAACATGATTATTTTCCATGATGCCATTCTCAGTAAAATTTTGATATATATGAGAAGCAAATGGAAATTTCTTACATGGCTGTTGTGAGCACAAATGGTATTTCAATTTTAACAAATGACTTGGTAGCATCAATTGCAGCCAAGCACATATCTACCATGTGACCAAGTATTTTTATCTAATTATTCACTCAATATAAATGTACATTTATCACCACCCTAATAAGTATACACCAATTTTTATAGATAATTTATTTAATGAGTATCTAAAATATGGTATAGCAGATCAAGAGAATTGATAAATAAAACATGGAATACTCCTGATATGGAAAAAGAAAACCACTTATAACAACACATAAATGGAAAAGTCATAAATATTTTGGTGAGGAAAAAATCAGTTGCAGAAGAAAACATATTTTCTGAGAGCATTTTATGAAACTGAAATTTAGTCAAGATTTTTCAAGCTAATAAATTACAGAAATCAAAATAATAAATAATCATAGGAATACTTTAAAGTAGGAACAAATAAAGATAAATTTTTAAAAATAGAAATATTTATAATGTCAAAATTCCTATGGTAAAAGATCTGTTAATAGGTGTTCCACAGTCTGACAGAAAACCATCCCAGATTGATGCCTTGGTAGTGTAAGGAATGAAGAGCACAGGGAAGGGTAAATGTATTTAAAAAGTTGTATAAATACTAAATCAAACTAGATTATAAAGAGCTGAAGAAAGATATAGTAATCTTTATGGGATAAATATAAAACGAAATTAATACTGCACTAGAGAAAAGCTACAGGGCAAGAAAAATGTAAAAGTAAAATATAGTTTATTTATCTAATAGAAGAAAAATATAATAGTGAAAAGATCAGACAAATAGAAACCTAACATGTTTTAGTAATATTATTAAATGTAAATAAACTGAGAAATCCAATTTAAAAACAAAGATTGTTAAAGTGTATTGAAAATGGGAGCTAAAATGCTGTTTATAATAAATCAAATTTACAATAAATGCAAATATATACATTGAAACACAGTTAAAACATGGAAATCATATGGTGCAAACGCAAAACAAAAGTTGATATAGCTGTACGTTGTGTTCTTCTCAAACACTGTAGCCATATAGGCAAGAAGTATGCCTCATTATGAAGAGTTATTTTGCGTCAATGGTAAGAAGCTGGGTAAATAGGAAGACATTTATAAATTTATGCTAAATGCTCAATTTATATTCATCCAGTAACATAGCCCCAAAACACATGCTGCAATAAAATGAAACAATGCAAGAAATTATTTAGATCATAGCTGGATGTGTAAATACAATTTAGCAAGTGAAATAAATATGAAACAACTATCAGTAAAAGTATAAAATATTACAATTGCTTAATTCCAATGGCACAGAATGCACGTTCTTTGCAAGTGTACATTGATCAGTTTGTAATCATAAAGTATGTTGTCCAAGCAGAGTAGAATTAAACAAGAAATCAATGACAGATAGGTTAAGTAGCCCTTCAAGAAAGCATGTTGTGGCTTTACTTTCTTAACAGGATCTGACTGATTCACTCATATCTTTACTGTGATGACTGAACAGTAGATATTGCATCATTTTCTAATATGCACTTTGTTCCAGGTACTAGTCTAATTGTTTTCATGTTCCTCTTCTCAGTTGTGCATAATGGTAGACACTGTGGTTAATGCATGAAAAAGATGATGAAATTGAAGCACCAGAGATAAACCAATATGCTTATGATCTTAGAACTTGCCGGCCACTGTGCAGGGCTTGAATACCAGTCTCATATAGGTACTTTGGACAATTTCAGAAATTCTCTTTTGTCACTGAATCCAATTGCCCAACTAGTGTACATTACACTTTTCCTGAGAGTAATAACTGTTGTTCCTGGATCTGCCTGAGTTTGGGCTTTGGGTCTTTCCTCTGCTCCTTGATCTCTAGAATCTACAGACATTTCAGGTTAGGAGCCCTCAAGATATTAAAGTAAATGTGATTCATTTTCCATTTAAGTTACTTAATCTTCAACATTTTTTGTTGAAGATAGGTTCAAAATACTATTATTTTCTGATATGCAAAAGTTGTGTTCATGGAAAGATGGTACTTGGTCCCTCTTTTTTATAATCTAGAACTAATTATCTCATTGAAATTACCTCTGGGCACTGGCTACTATTAGTGCCAAAGGGTGTATTCCCAGAGGTCTTGTCTGATACATTTGGAGTCTTTCCTTTTGGAAATAAAACTGAATGTGAAAGCTTTTTCTTTAAACATAAAGGTTCCATTCAGGATCTCAATTATGTCAACTAAATATGTTTACTTATCTTAGCCTGTTCCTAAAACACCATTGGTCCTTTAAGAGAAATCTATCGTGCTCACACCACTTAAGGAAAGAATATTAACTTGTGAGTCTTTTTATTAATAATTCCTTTCTCTCCTTTTCCCTTTGCTTCATGAATCAACCATATTTCTCACTTGAACTACTCACTTTATTTTTGAGAGAGGCTGCTAAAGTGATTAGGTTAGAAAAGATACACAGGGAAGGTACAGATACAATAAGACAAACCTCTACTGTTTTATTTCTTGCAAAATGTGACACTGTCTCAGAAGTTTTAGCATAATTTTACCTGTTCATTGAAATGCAGAGTAAACTGATATTAGCTCTGAACCTAGCAGATGGTAGATGCCAGCAAAATATGAAAGGGCAAGAATAACTCTGTATGCTTCCCAAAGCGTCATAATGTAGAATGAAAAGTTAAATTTACATTTAACTAAATTTATTTCTGGTGGGTTGTTTTCTTCTTTAAAACAGTTAAAATAGAGATGTATGCATATTATTGTCAATCAATTAATGCTTTCAATAAATATTTACTTAATATTTCTTTTTTAGCAGGGAATGTGCCATATATTCAGGCAGAACAAAGTGAGTAAATGTCAAAATATGTACATAAATAATTATAATTTCAGGTGAAACTGTAGGTTTTTTTTTAACTGTAGGGTTTTTTTCATGTCATATCCTGAAAACAAGTAAACTTTTCTTTATGATTGATCAACATAGCTTCAAGAAAAATGTATGTATATAATTCTCCCAAAATATTTTAAAATATTGTTAATTTTAAATAAATTAAAGATTATGGATGTTTGAAACAAATTTATTAACATGCAAAATATATACTCTAATTTTTAAGAATAGGAAATACACCTATTTATTTTACAGAAAAGGCAAAGATTCATTTGCTTTTACACTTTGATGGATAGTAGTACCTGGTGAAAAATCTAGTTACCACAGGAGAATTTTGCTGGGCATGTTATTCTCTTGTTATTTGCCAATCTGCATGCAAAGAAATAGTCTGAGTTTTACATTTCTATTTAGCTATTCACGATATTTTGTATTGTCATACACTATTTAACAGAAAACTGCATGAGCAAAGGAAGAGCACTCTTTACTTCTTTATTTGCTTCTTTAAAAAACATTACTTCCATGAATATAAGCTAAAAGAAATATAAGTGCTGGAGGAGCTACATGTTTAATTCTATTTTGAATTTTATTTTTCATTTACTTTCTTTCAGCACAGATACTATTTTGCATTTTACACTTCAAAATATTTTACAAATATTAAATTAATGAGGTAGCCATATTATAATTTTTATAAATAAGGAAATTGAAGTTCAAATATATTTGAGAGACTCTCCATAGCTGTATAGCAATTAAATGGTAGTGTCAGAATGCAAAATTTCTCCTCCCCTAATGTCATTTTTGAAGTTTTAACCCCACCACAGAGCTAGAAGGAAATTGAAGTTAGAAACCTAAATTTGATTGGTAATTGTAATATAATATTTTCATCATTCTGTGTTCAAACTTTGAAAGCCTGTTGCACTTATTTAATATAGTGGTAGTTGTCTGATAGACATTTTTATATAGAATTTATAGATAGACAAACAGATAAACTATTATAAATATTTAAAGAGCAATTTAACTAAGTTTATCATAACATGCTATCAATAAATTTTCAGTAAGCAGGTTATTATAAAACAAAACAAAAAAAATCACTGAACAATTTTGAAGCATTCGGAAATAAAAAGGAACAAAAAGAGAGAAAGAGTATTTAGTTTTGAGAGCAGAAGGTTAGTCTGAAATTGCCCACTCCTTACCTTCTAGCATTTAGCAGAGGTTTTCTATGTGGTAAGTGGTGACAGTGATTCCAAGAAAATAAAGATGTGAAGTTTGTGGGTACAGTGTATGTTCCATTATCATTTAGAATAAAAAAATGTAAGTGTTAGTGTGTCTGAAAATATGCATTCTGTGGTTTCAATACTTCAAGTAAAATACATAGTTTAATCATGTCCAGAAGTATGCCTCCTGCACTTAACAGTCAATAAGGGTTTAGCTAGGGGCATAAAGTTATGAAGGCAGACATTCTTAAGGAATTGGAAGTGAGTACAATAGTCATTAATGACCCTTACATCCAGCAACATTTTTCCATCTCATCTTAATCAAGTTCTGAAATGTGTTCATATTTTATGGGAAAGCATGACAGTATTTTCCACAAAACTGAAGATGCAACTGACTTCATTAGTGGTCTTGACATTGTTACTAAATAAATATTATTTTTTGCAGGTAATACCTACTTATCAATAGCTACAAGTGAATTTTTTTTTGAAAAGAGGAAACTAAGCATTTATTTATATACAAGTACTACATGGGGAAACATGACAATCTTATGACATTTTAGTGAAACATTGGTATCAGTGAAGGGAGGAAGACTTTTGCTGAGTTTGTGAATGCCTCAAATATGAATGATTCTCTTCATATTAATATAGCAGATGAGAGGGAAAAGATGAGTGAACATACATAAAATTATTTTATATGGAAATTCATTATATATTAGTACAAAATCTCTTAGGACATTTTAAATGGATAAATGAGCCATTGACATAGGAAAGAAATTGGGGTAAAATAGAAAGTAATATTCAATATTTAGAAAAATGTTTTCAACTCTGCGTCATTGTGATTTAAATGAATATATAATAAGATCTTGTGGATCAGGTAGTGTTCAGAAAGCTGGGATGTAGCCATACTGGTGAATGTTGAGCTTGGACAAGAAACATGACTTGGTCTTATGGGAATAAGTGAAGCCCAATATTGTTGGGGATTCTGGTGTAGGAAATGTGCAATGTGGTGATATGCAAAGTGAGCAGATGATCCAACTTTGAAGCCCTACTCTTCAACTTATGTTTTCATGGTTTAGTAAATGTCCTTGATATTTCAGTGACCAACTCTTCTACTTTTAAGATTGCATATTTTACTTCCCTTTTGATGAGAATTACAGTATATAAATGATTTAAAACTGTATAGGACATTCTGAGTAAATAAAAGTTTGCATTAATTTTATTCATGATTATTTTATCTAGGCTGTGGAATGAATGGAATCAAGTCAGAAAGAATCTAACAAACTATTCAAAATGACAAAAAGATGTCAAACAGCTGGAAGTCAAAATAGTATCAATACTCACAATGGAGGAAGTGAAGATAAAAAAAATTTCCACCTGGTATGCAGGGAATGGATTTCTTTTGATAGTAAAATTTTCAGAGGTCCCCAAATACGTGCTTTTATCTCTACTCATATTCTATTTGGTCATCAAGTAATCATAAGTATTAATATTTATAGCTTATAACAAGCATGTCAGGGATGCATAGAAATTACCTATATTAAATCACTTTGTCTTTCCAGCAAAAATTTGACCTCCAATAAATCAATTCTATATAGAAAGCAGTATGTTAAGTTTATATGGTAAGTGAAATAACATTTGCAAACATAGCAAAGCTCTTAAAGATTTTATTTTCATGAGACCCCTATCCTGGAAATGATTTACAGAAGCCTGGAGACTCAAGTAGCATGAGGAAACATGATGTTAGATCCTATTAACAAAGACAATCAAGAGAGACTATAATTGAATAATATGCCAGTCAGTAAATGCACTTTGCTAATTTCTTCCACATGTTTTTTAGGAATTACTTATCTGCCTCTTCAGGATGAAAGAAAATTGCCTAAAGATGCCCAACTCTACCATAGTGACTAAATTCTTGCTTACAAGATTTTCTGATGTGTGGGAGCTCAGAGTCTTGCATGCCATGCTATTCCTACTAATGTACTTGGGAACACTGATGGGAAACTTTCTCATTGTCACAGTAACAATACTTGATGATAAACTTCATACCCCCATGTATTTCTTTCTTAGGAATCTGTCTGTCTTAGACATGTGCTTTATTTCTGTTACAATACCCAAAGCATGTATCATCTTCCTGTTTGATACCAGGATAATCTCCATGGTAGGATGTGCAGCTCAGGTTTTCCTTGTGATTTTCTTGGCTTTTGTTGAGATAATGTTCCTCAGCATCATGGCCCATGACCGCTATGTGGCCATCTGCCAGCCCCTCCACTATCCTATAATTATGAACCATCAAGTCTGTGTCCAGATGACTCTGGCCTCGGTTCTCTGTGGCGTCATCTACTCTGGGTTCCACACTGGAAATACATTCCGACTGTCCTTCTGTCAGTCCAATGTGGTACATCAATTCTTCTGTGACATTCCCACACTCCTGAATCTCTCCTGCTCTGACACCTTGAGCAATAAAATTTCAATTTTTATATCTGCAGTGGTGATTCTTGTTGGCTCCTTTGCATTTATTACTAGGTCTTATATTCACATATTTTCTAATGTGCTCAAGTTTCCAACCACGGGAGAGTGGGGAAAGGCCTTTTCTACTTGTGTCCCCCACATAATTGTTGTGACTGTTTTTGTCACCTCAATTGCTGTTGTATATATGAAGCCAATCTCACATTCACCCACTATTCAGGGCATGATCATGTCTGTGTTCTATACTATAGTCCCTCCTTTCTTGAATCCTATTATCTATAGTCTTAGAAACAAGAAGATTAAGGATGCTGTAAGGAGAATTATCAGGAGAAAGTTTTGTTCAGGAAAATAAGGTAAAGATTTCAAGGCACCCCACTTTTATGGCATCATTAAATTATGATCCAACATTAATTTTCTTTCTCATTTCCTCTTTTGGGTGACCTGACTTGATTTCTAAATAACATTCCATTGATTATGTGTCAACCAAAAAACAGCATACATGTTTCATTTTGAGGTTTCTACTCTCCAAAATTCACATTCCCTTGATATCTGAATTATCATTGATAAGTGCTGGTAGTTTTGCTAAATAGTTCTCTTGTCAATTATTCTCAATTAAATAAATTCTGTCTAAAATTTTGAAATTCTATACTAAACTTGCCTGATCTATTTTTGCATTTAAAGGAAGAATCATTTTTGTCATATATTTAAAATTTCCCAAAACATTATACAATAATATCTAAAGCCTGGCCCTAAATTAACACTGAGATATTGTTTTTTTAAAAAAATAAGCATCTTAGGACACTGTGGTTGGCAGGTGAGATGTAAGATACTTAGTTTTTCATAGTGTGAAAGGATAAATTTTAAATAATATTTTTACTCAAAACAAATATTAATATCTACAAATTGTAAACCACTGCTATTTTGAGAAAGTTTAAGATTGATAATAATTGTGGGAAGGCTCTAAATTTTCCATGCCATGAAACCAAAATGAGTTACTTTTATTTTTTTCTGTTTCCATGTATGTTGCCTCTGAGGAATCTTTTCAATATATTTAGGATGGTGAAATGGTTTGCCAAGTATAATCAACCTTGATGAAAAAAATAGCTAAAATTTATTATTGTTTTGGTTGCTTAGATGTTAACTGAAGAAATTATTGTCACTAATTGCAAATAACACTGCCACTTCTGTTAATTCTAAAATTGTTATTATCACAGGATATTGATGATAGTTAACTGATCACATACAATACTTTGCAAACTATTATACTGTTGTAAAATTTTTGTTATATAAAATTTTCAGTAAAATAATATTACTTTTCCTCAAGTATGACTATGCATTCAATCATTTTTGTGTTTGTAAGTGTAGAAAAGTATTATTCAGTTATCAGTGTGTGTATAATATTATTAAAATAATGAAAACAGAATTCATTTAATTGTTTCCTAAATTTTATTCCTTACATATTTATTGATACCTTTTTGTGCAGAATACAATTTGAACACCAATTTCCCACTATAAATAACCATCTTTTAAGTTTATAAAGCTCATTTTGAAATATACATTCAAATAAGATACCATAGTGTTTTCATGGGTACAATAATAATTAATCAAAATATACAATGCAAAATCAACAGAAGTTAAAAAGAGAAATGGGAAAGAAAACCATCATAATTAAACAGTTTACAATTTAACTCTTAAATACATCTGACAGAACAAATGGATAAAAATAAAACAGATAAAAGACATGAGCAAAACATTTCAAAACATACCTTAATGAGATTTCTAGAAACTATGCTTGAATACAGCATATTATGTATTCTTTCCAAATACACATTGGACACTTGCTATGCAAACCATATATTGGGCCAAAAAGAAAATATTTGCCAAGTTCAAAGAACAGAGATAATAGAAAATATTACCTTTTATCTCAGGAATTAATAAAATGAGTGTGTGGTTTCAATAACACTAACATAAACTGTACATATTCCATTTTTCCCAACAGTTTTTATTTGTATATTTTGTAGCTCTGTTATTGCACACATAAAATTTTGTTTTTAGTATCATCTTAATTAACTGACCCCTTATCACTCTTAAAATACCTCCTTTACCCTTGTTAATATTTTGCTATAATCTATGTTAATATCTTTATATTAATATTATTTATTTTTATTTTATCTCTTTCAATCGGGGGGGAAGAGCAGCAATTTAGCAAATACCTACATTCTGAATGAGATACTTTACAAACACACCTGTGAAATAAAGGTGCCATATCAATATGATTTTTTCTATTTAAGAAAACAAATACACCTATAACCAACAACAATGGATATCTTAGTTAGCTTAATCATAGGCATATTTAACTCAAACATTCATATAATCATTGCAAATCCTGTATTTGTTCAGTAAATTTCATAAACCAATTTAAAATTAGGGCAACAAGGAAAAATTTACACGTTCAGATAGCAAAGTTCTTAAATTCTAAGTATTAAACATTAACTTAGATACCATTTGATCAGCTGTCAAAACTGAATATTTTCAAAATATCAAGTAGGAAGCTCTTACAAATATCTGTGTTGCTATAATAATGACCTATGTTACTAAATATATGTAGTATTTACAAATATTTTTACAATTAACATATGGAAATTGACATAGAAATCTTAATCAAACTAAAATGAATATCTTAGTTTATCCATAAGCATATTTAAAAATATCTAAATAATCAACATAAAGCCTGTTTGTATAACAGGTTTCATAAATCTATTGAAAATTACAGAAAGGAAGGGAAAAAAATCTATAAATATAGATATCATAGTTACTTGAACTCTAAATATTAAATAGCATCTTAAATATCATTTGATTAATTATCAAAACTGTGCACATTCTCAAAATATCACTTAAAATTTACTGCAAATATCAACTTTGCTATAGTAGTAAGCTATGTTACTAAATATTTTCAAATTTTTGCTTTCAAGAATTTATTTTATCTAATATTACTATATTTTCCTACAGATTTTTAACAATGATTTTTAGCTGTAAAATATAACATATGTATAAAAATAAAAGAAAGACAAAAGCAACAATTTTCAAAGCACCCTTCAATAAGTAGTTATAGAACAGTTCCCAGAGTTTGTCATGGACTTCGATGTCCTGAACTCAGATTTTTCCTTCTAGCTGCTCCAAAACACTGGTGCCTTTACCAGAGTCATAATAATGGAATCATACAGTATCTGTCCATTTTTCTCTGACATTTCATTCAGCATTATATCCTCAAGGTTCATCCATGTTATCATATGTTTTGGGACATCACTTTGTCTAAATTCTGCATAATATTCCATCATATGTTTATACCACATTTTGCTTATCCTCACTCATCTGTGGATGGTACCTGGGTTGTTTCCTACTCCTGGCAGTTGTGCATAGTGCCGCTATGAACATTGGTGTGCAAATGTCTGTTCATATCACTGCCCTCCATTCTTCTGGATATATACCGAGTATTTGTATTGCTGGGTCATAGGGCAACTCCATATTTACTTTTCTGAGGAATTGCCAAAATGATTTCCACAGCAGCTGAGACATTTTACATTCCCACTGACAGTAAATGTGTTCCAATTTCTCCACATCCTCTCCAACATTTGTAGTTTCCTGTTGGTTTAATAGCAGCTGTTCTTATAGGCGTGAGGTGATATCTTATTGTTGTCTTAATTTGCATTTCCTTTATAGCTAATGAAGATGAGCAGGTCTTCACATGCTTTTTAGCCATCTGTATTTGCTCTTCAGAAACGTGCTTATTCATTTCCTCTGCCCATTTTATAATTGGGTTGTTCATTCTTTTGTTGGTGAGCTGTATAATTTCTTTATGTACACAAGATATCAAGGCTTTATACAATATGTGGTTTCCAAATATTTTCTCCCATTGAGTTCGCTGTTTCTTCACCTTTTTAACAAAGTCCTTTGAGGCTTTTGATCTTAAGGAAGTCCCATTTGTCATTTTTTTCTTTCACAGCTTGCACTTTAGGTGTGAAGTTTAATAAGCTATCTTCTTGAAGAAGTTTTGCTACATTTCTTTCAAGAGGTCTTATGGTACTGGCTCTCACACTTAGATCTTTGATTCATTTTGAATCAATTTTGTTTAGGGTGCAAGGTAGACATCCTTTTTCATTCATTTGACTAATGAAATCCAGTTCTTCCATGCCCATTTATTAAAAAGACTATTTTCACCCAATTCAATGGATTTGAGGGCTTTATCAAATATCAAATGTCCATAAATGTGGTGGTTAATCTCTGCACTCTCAATTTTATTCCAAAGGTCAGACTTTCTGCTTTATCCCAGTACTATGCTGTTATGACCACTGTGGCATTATAGTAAGCTTTAAAGTCAGGAAGTGATAGATCTCCTAGTTTGCCTTTCTTTTTTAAGGCATCTGTAGCAATTTGAGATCCTGTTCCTTCCATATATATATATATTTTTTTTTTGCATAGGCAGGCACCGGGAAGTGAACTTGGGTCTCTGGCATAGGAGGCAGGAACTCTGCCTGCTGAGTCACCATGGCCTGCCCTCCATGTAAATCTGATAACCACTTTTTCCAAGTCTTCAAAATAGATTTTTGGGTTTTTATTGCTATCGCATTGAATCTGTAGATCAGTTTGTGTAGGACTGACATCTTGGCGATATTCAACCTTCCTATCCATGAGCATAGAATATCTTGTCATCAATTTAGGTCATTTTAAATTTCTTTTAGCAATCTTTTTTAGTTTTCTGTGTATAAGTTTTTGACATCCATATTTAGGCTTATTCCTAGATATCTAATTCTTCTGGTCACAATTCTGAATGGAATTTTTTCCTTTAGTTATCACCTCAGATAGGTCATTGCTTGTGTATGGAAACATTACTGATTTTAGTGCATTAATCTTGTATCCTGCCACTTTGCTGATTTTTTTTAATTAGCTTAAATAGTTTTACAATAGATTTCTCAGGATTTTCTAATTATAGGATCATGTCTTTAGCAAATAATGAAAGTTTTACTTCTTCCCTTCATATTTTGATGTCTTTTATATCTTTCTCCTGTCTAATTGCTCCAGCTAGTACTTCTAATACAATGTTGAATAATAGTGGTAACAATGGGCATCTTTCTCTCCCAATCTCAGAAGGAATGCTTTCAATGTCTCACCATGAAGTATGATGGTGGCTATTGGGTTTTCATATATGCCTGTTATGATATTGTGAAAATTTCCTTCAATGCCTAACTTTTGAAGTGCTTTATCAGAAAGGATGTTGGATTTGTTGAATGCTTTTTCAGCATCAATCAATATGATCATGTAATTTTCCCTTTTGATTTGTTAATGTGCTTATTACATTGATTGATTTCTTATGTTGATCCACACTTGCATTTCTGGTATAAATCCCACTTGATCCCATGATTTCCTAGTATTTTATTAAGAATTTTCACATCTGTATTCATTAGGGATATTGGTGTGTAGTTTTCTTTCCTTGTATTGTCTCTATACAATTTTGGTATTAGAGTGATGTTAGTTCATAAAATGAGTTAGGAAGAATTCCTTTTTCTTCAAATTTTTAGAAGAGTTTGAGCAGAATTGGTGTCAGTTCTTTTTGAAAAGTTCGATAAAATTCTTCTCTGAAGCTATCCGGTCCTGGGCTTCTTTTTTCGTGGGAAAATTTTTGATGACAGATTGGATCTCTTTACTTGCAATTGGCTTATTGAGATCTTCTATTTCTTCTCAAGTAAGTATAGGTAATTTGTGCATTTCTAGGAACTTTTCCACTTCATCTACGTTATCTAGGTAGTTGGCAGAAGGTTATTCATATATTCTCTTACAATTTTTTAAAGTTTTTCATGATCTGTGGTAATAACCCCCCTTTCATTTCTGGTTTCATTTATCTGTGTCCCCTTTCCTTTCTTCTATATTAGTCTAGCCAGGGGACCATAAATTTTATTAATTTTCTCAAGGAACCAACTTTTAGTTTTGTTGATTCTTTCTATTATTTTACTGTTCACCAGCTTATTTATTTCTGTTTTTGTCTTTATTATTTCTCTTCTTTTATTTGCTTTGGGGTTAATTTGCTATTCCTTCTCTAAATTCTCCTCATAAGCAGTTAAATTCTCATGCTTGCTAATTCTACTTTTTTAATAAAGGTATTTAGGAGAATGAATTTCCCTCTCAGCACTGCCTTTGCCACACCCCATAAGTTTTGGTATGTTGCATTCTTATTTTCATTCATCTCCAGATATTTACAGATGTCTCTAGCAATTTCCTCCTTGACACACTGATTATTTAAGACTGTGTTATTTAATTTCAATATGTATTTGTATATGCTCTTGTTCTTTGGTGATTATTGACTTCCAACTTTATTCCATTGTGATCAAAGGAAGTGTTTTGGATAATTTCAATATTATTAAATTTATAGAGACTCAGTTTATGTCCCAGTATATGATCTATCCTGGAGAATGTTTCATGTGCACTAGGGAAGAATGTGTATCTTGCTGTTTTGGGATGTAATGATCTGTATATGTCTAATAGATCTAATTCTTTTATCTTATTGTTTAGGTTCTCTATTTCCTTGTTGATCTTCTGTGTGGTTGTTCTACCTACAGCAAAGATTGGTGTATTGAAGTCTCCCACAATTACTGTTGATATATCTATATCTCCCTTCAGTTTTTTCAATATGTTTCTCATGTACTTTGGAACATCTTGATTGGGAGCATACACATTTATGATTGCTATTTCTTCCTGGTGAATTGTCCCATTTATTAATATGTAGTGTCCTTCTTTGTCTCCTATGATGTTTTTACAATTAAGGTCTATTTTGTCTAATATTAGTAGAACTACTCTTGCTTTTGTTTGGCTACAACTCACATAGAAGATCTTTTTTCATCGTTTCACTTTCAATCTAACTATATCCTTGAGTCTAAGATGCATTTCTTGTAAACAGCATATAGATGGATAATGTTTTTTCATCCATTCTGTCAATATGTATCTTCTAATTGGTAAATTTAGTCCAAAAACATTCAAAGTAATTACTGTAAAAGGAGTTCTTGATTCTACCATCTTGTCCTTTAGTTTTATTTATCAGATCTGTATATTACTTTCCTTCTCTCCTTTCCTTTAAATTACCTTTGCTAATATACTTCAATTCTGTGCCCTCCTACAGACCTCCCTCTCCTGTCTTTTTCTAAAATCAGTTGACAGGACTTCCTCTATTATTTCTTGGAAGGCTGGTCTCTTGTTGACTAGTTCTCTCAATCTTTCTTTATCTTTGAAGATTTTAACCTCTCCCTCAATTTTGAAGGATAACTTGCTTGGATTAAGAATTCATGACTGAAAGCCTTTCTCATTCAGGGTCTTAAAAAATATCTTACCACTGCCTTCTTGCTCCTATGGCACATGTTGAGTAGTCTGAAATCAGTCTTATGTATTTCCCTTGTATGTAGAAGATTGCTTTTCTCATGATGCTTTCGAGACTTTCTGTTTCTCTTCAACACCTGACAGTCTGATCAGTATGTTTTTGAAGTGGGCTTGCTTGAATTTATTCTATTTGGAGTTCACTGGGCTCCTTTGATATGTATATTCATATCTTTTATAAAAGTTCAGACGTTTTCTCTGATTATATCTTCAACTAACTTTAGCAACCATTTACTCTTCTCTTCTCCTTCTGTGACACCAATAATTCTTATATTTTTGCATCTCTTGTTAACCATCATTTCCATAAGATCCAGTTACATTTTTTCCATCTTTCTGGCCATTTGTTCTTTTGTATGCTTCTGTTCTATTGTTCTAACTTCTGGGTCACTTATTCTTCCTTCTGCTTCCTCGAATTTGCTATTGTTTGTCTCCAGTGTATTTTTTAAATTATTCTACTGTATGTTTCATTTCTGTGAGATCTGCCATTCTACTATTTAACCTCCAAATTCTTCTCTATGCTCATCTAGTGTCTTCTTGATGTCCTAACTTTTTTATAACTATGCTTGAATAGTTCCAAGTTCTGTGTCCCCTCTGGAATTTTAATTTGGCTGTTTGGCTGGGCAATTTCTTCTTGATCTTCATTTGTTTTATGATTTTCTGATGTGTTTTGGGCATTTGATTATCTTGACATGGTTATTATGCAAGTTGGTTTCCTTCACTCTTCTAAACTTTTGTGTTTACTTAGTTTTTGCTGAATGTCTCCTTTTGCACTTTGTTGGTTATTTTCTGCCAAATCAAGATCCAGATCTCATGTAGGGGATAGAATTCAACTTAAGGGTATACTATAATTTAGGCTGGTGTGCATGGATACTCCAGTAGCAGAATGGTTGACTATCATGCAGGAGATGCAAGGAGAACTCCTAGCCTATGCATAATAAAGAAGAATAAGAAAAGAAAAGAAAAAAGAGATAATAATAATAATAAGGTAAGATAATAATATAATAAAAATATGAAACACAAAAACAAGAACCACAACCAAATATACTTTGACAATAGTAGGCACTCAAAAGGAGAAGCCCCAGTCAGGCTGGTGTCCACCAGAGGGCGAAAAAGTTTAAGACAAAAAAAAAATAATAATAGTAAAAATAAATGAAATGGAATAATAAAATATAATATGTGAAGTAAAAGATAGAAGATTAATAAAATACAATAATATGAAATATCTATAAAAGATATTTTTAAAAATGAAAAGGACAGGGTGATGCAATGGTGGCTTAGTGACAGAAATCTGACGTGGCAAGCCAGAGGCATGGGTTCAATTCCCAAAGCCTGCCCATGACAAAAAAAAATGAAAAGGGCATTTATATTACTAATAAAAATGTATAGAAAGGATATGTTTTAAAGGGGGAGAATAAAAAAAGAATATTAAGATAAAAATAAAGACGTAGGCAGATAGAGTTAGTTTGCCTGCACTTATGCCTTCTCCCCAGCAAGTGGCAACTGTGCTGCTTCTCCACCTTCAAGTTCTCCCCTTTCTCTCTGGTGCTGCCACACTGCCCTTACTGTGTCCGACCAGAAGATGGCGGGATTGAGTCTCCTCCTCCCTCATCCCCGCCTTCCTGGGCAGAGCAACTCGCCTCCCCACTTCCAGTGTGCTCAGCAGAGGGGCTGC